>JAOWBE010146802.1:4423-16260 GCA_028566155.1 Quercus phellos
CGAATACCAGCGACTTTAAGAAAGCTTGCGCTTTAGTTATGAGACCCAAAAGAACCGTTAGCATTTTCGCGAACCCCATTTATAATTTAGGTTGGCAGCTACAATGTGGCAAAAGAATGCTTATACGACGTAGAGACAGTCTAGCATTATATGCATGCAAATTAGTGTTGTCCACTGCGTAGTAGAGTTTCGGTCCACCAAGTCGTGTACTCTTTTCTTTCATTATCGCTTTGTCTGTTTTAGCATTAACATTTTCTGGAAAATAATTCATTTTTCAAAAAGTATTTTCTAGAAAACTATCTCATTTTTCGGTGTTTGGTAACGATCTTAAAAATGAGCTTGAGAATGCTTTCTATTATTTGGTATACAATTTTTTTTATTTTATATTTATTGTATAATTTAAAACATGTGTATTATGTAAACCAACTAATGTAATCAATATAAATAAATAAATAAACAAAAAAAAAAAACCAAGAATGAATTTGGTTTTCATACTAAAATTTGACAATAGATACAATCAAAATTAGTTGTCAAATTTTCATGATCTCTACCACTCATCTTGCTCATATATATATATGGACAATAACATACATATGCACACACACACACACACACATAATTGATTGGGAAATACATCTTTAATAAGTACAAGTAACAATAACTTTTAATCGTCTATTCTTTTTGCTAGTACACTAATTGTCTACGTCAACCACAAGTCTTCAATATTACTATAAATTATGTATTTATATAATGTATCTGTATAATATATCATCATTGCATAGTATCTACATAATGTATCTACCAACAAATGCAATTTTTCTAAATAATTATCATTCATTATATAAAAATATTATTAATTTACCGTAAAGATTGTCCTATATAAAAGCAATTTAGAGTCATATAGGCATCATGTTTAAAAATTTCATATTTTACTTCATTCATTCATTCTTTCTTTGTCTTTTTTCTTTTTTTTCTTTTGCACTTTTATGTGTGAAAAAGAAGTAATTTATGCCTGAAATCCATCAAATTGAAAAATTTCTTAAGAAAAAAGAAAATCAAGCTTGAAATTCAAAGCAAAAAATTGTGATTTTAGTAGAGAGGAATGAAATAATTACTACTGTAAATATATTCTCCTTTGCAAGTTGGAGTTATTGACAGATCAATAAGGAGAAAAAAATATAATCAGAGAACTGTGTTATAAAGAGAGAGAGAGAGACAGAGAGAGAGAGAGAGAGAGGAAAAAGTAAAGGGAAGAGAGAAAAATAGAGAGAACTTATCGTGAGAGAGAGATTGTTTTCCAAAAAAATTATTTGAAAAACAACCTATAGAAAATAAGCCTTATTTTTATTAGATTTTTTGTTGACTAAAGATAGTTTTCTGTTGACTAATTTTTTTTATGTTACCAAATAATGAAATTTGTGAAAAACTATTTTTACAGAAGGTTTTTTAACGAAACAAATACAGTGTAATACAAAGTTTTCTATCGTTTCCCCCCCAAAAAAAGAAAAGAAAAAGACATACCCATGTTATACACCGGCCGGTTTCAACAAGCAAATTCAATTGTTTGATTGATCTCCAAGCAACCCCACCCACCCAAAGATATAAACGCTTCTTCATTCATTGAAGTACAGTTGTTCGAAAGCGATCTTGAAAATACTGTTGCTTTCTAGCCCAAAAACTTACATAAACTTGATTTGGGTGATAATTTAAGGAAAATTATTAGGTACTTCTAGAGTACCATAAATGTATAATCCCCCTCTCACATTCATGGTAAATCCCACCATTAATTTAATTAGTGAAATTCATTATTCATGTGAGAGAAAGAAGTATGCATTTATAGTACTCTGAGAGTACACAATAATTTTCCATAATTTAATGCGAGGTTGTATTGGATATTTGGAACTAACCGTTAGAAATATGTAACAAATTCTTCAGGTTGGAGGTTCTCTCTGCAACCGCAGGGGTGTGTGACTATGAGCAAAATAAAACTTGACCCTAGGAGGAAATTCATCACCCGCAATCTAAAAAGAGAGCAAACATTTCTCAAGAAACAAACAGACGGTACACTAGCATCGAGAGAATGACCTGCAGCTATGCAAGCCTTTTACTTTCAAACCACAAATCTCACTCATATACACTCGCACACATGCACCACCAAGGAACACAGCACCAAAAAATTTAACTAAACTAGATATTATGGGAAAAGAAAGGTGAAAATCGAAGCTTCAAATTTTGGAGCCTGATATGAAGGTAAAGGAGAAAAAGCAAGGATACACAAGTGCCTACAAAATATTAAGAAGTTGAGAATCCAATCTATTCTGCAAGTCCTTGATCTTCATGGAAAGCTCAGCCCTTTGCTCCTTGTAGTTTTGCAGTAAATATTCTTTCCCTTCTATCACCTCCTTCAAATCTCCTACTTCTCTCTTAAGCATCTCAATCCTCTCCCCATCTCCCTTTCCTTTCTCTGGCAGCTCAAAATTGCTCTCACCATCAAGATACCCATTTGCATGGCCATTTCTTGCCTCAGATGGCCAAATTGTTGGTGAGGAGGGCTTGTCGTTGGGGCCCGCATGTGCCACACAGTGATCTGCTATTGCCTTCCTCAGTCTCTGGATCTCTCTCTCAGAATCAAATAAGTCCCTATTTGTGGCATCAAGCTGCGACTGCAGATGTGTAGAATGTGCTAGCTGAGCATTTAGTGAATTCTGCAACTCCACAATCTGATCTTGCATCTCCAGTATCATATCATCTCTTCTCTTCAGCTGCTGCCTCAGTTTATGTATTACTTCCCGCTTGCTAAAAATATCAGAGCCAGATTCCGAGACACATGGAGAGTCTGAGCAGTTTGAATGGTGGAATGGCTTTGGAGGCAATTCAAGGCGATCAGGAGAAGATGACCAAATAACACCATTATCCTTGTTAAATTCAGGAGGGGGAACTGTGACCAAAGGAAGAGCTCCATCAGATTCAGTCATCATCTGGCCATTGGGTGGGCACTTTATCTCCATGATGCCTTCAGTTCCTGTTTCAAAGCGATTATTACCTAGAGGAAAAAGAGAAAAAGTTAAGCATATGATTGTAGAATCTACTTATCAAACTTCTCCAAAAAAGTGAAATGAAGCTATGTACGGAACATTGATGTAAGGCTAGAACAACTAAAACGGCAACACGATCACCCAACAAGATAAATGCATTAATCAAGAGGAAGAGCAACAGATTCCTTTTTTTTTTTTTTTTTGATAGGTTGAAGAGCAACAGATTCTAAGAGAGAAAACAGGATTTGCCAGACCCCCATGGCATCGAAGGGGCCAAGCAACATATACTGATGATACTGGAAGAAAGTTTGAGCAATGAAGCTGGCTGTGTCTTACAAAAATAAGATGAGAGGAATTTTCAAGCCAAAAATAAGAAGAGGTATTGAGACTTGAGAGGAACAGAATCATTTATAAATAAGAGTTTCATGAGTTATCTCTTTCTTCATGTGCTTTCAAGCACTTGTATTCTCAGTGATTTTGCCCCATTCCTCCTCTTTACCCCATGCCATTTAAAAATCAAATAGAAGAATGCATATCACAGCATATACATTGCATCCTAAAAAAACACTCAGCTTTCTCCTACCATTCTAGTCATCATGAACAACATAGATTTGGAGCAAAGCTAAAACCTTCTAATTTCTGCCCCCCCTTAAAGAAAAAAAGAAATGTGCTCTCATGGATGGGGTTTTGACAACAAAACAAAGGCCTTTAAGAGTACAGAGTGATAATTAAGCATTCCTATCTTATCATTTGCTCCTCCTCTAACCTAACCGGCTAACCCCCAAAAAAAAGAAAAGAAAAAAGAAGAAGCCAAAATCCAAAATGGAAAAAAGGCAACACTAGCAAAAACAAGTATCCTCTCACCAAGTAACATATATAAAGTGTTGCCACGTCAAGAGACAGACTTAAATAACCACAAGTGTTTGATATGGAACTTAAAACTTATCTTTAATTTTCATAAAGTTAAAAATATAACTAAAGCACAAAGTCACACCTGAAATGCAATTGAAGCAGCCATCATCTTCTTGTGTAAACGAATACACGTTAGAATGCAAACGGGAACCAGCAGCCTTCCTTCTGTCAGAGGATTTCCCGTTACCTGATTAGTAAACAACTTTCATAGTCAGGAGCAGGATTTATTATTTTGTGTATAGATGCAAACAACACCCCTCTCACATGGTGTAGACCTTAGAAGCATTGAACCCACCCCTATGTGAGAGGGGTGTTGTATGCAACTTTAACACAAGATATACCACTTCCAGGAGTAGGCACATCTGAAAAGAAAATTTGCAAGTGCTATACATAATATGAGACCTTTCAAACTATTACTAGCATTCTCCTGCTGCCTCGTATCAAGTGCCTGCTTCAGCTTGTAACCAAGGCGAATTGATAATGCACTTAACAAGGCACCACCAGCAACGAGAATCCAATTTGGCCCTTCAACCTGAACACTCTGTGTCTTCTGAGCTCTAGGTACCTCATTTGCCCTTGGTTTCATTTTAGTGTTGGGGAGAAAAATTCTGAATCATCCAAATATGACCTACATTGGCAATGCACCAAAATTGCATTGCTACGACAGACAAATTAGCTGAAACTGCATCAGGAAAGAGATGAGTTTAATTGATTTTGACACTTACAAAAGAAAAAAGAGATCCCATTGATTGGGAAGGCAAAAAACTAAAACTGAGGAAACTTTGAGAAAGGGAGATATTGCATAAGACCATAAAGAGAGAGGACAGTCCCAGTAGAGAAATAAAAGCTTTATATATAAACCCGGAAACCCCATGGACTAATAGTGTGGTGGATTAAACTTAAGACCTCTAGCTTTAATAGAGAAGAGTTGAAGTAATGACAAACAAATATAAGTTCTATGTTAGTGATTTTTAATAGATATGGATAATGTTTAGATTGTCATGGCTTGCAAAGTTTGGGGTTTAAAATGGTAAAATTAAAAAGTCAAGGTGTAATTTGTCAGAAGGACAAACTTTGTGATTTTTGGGGATTCTCCTTCTTCTTCTTCTTCTTCTTTTCCAGCTCTTTACTCACAAGACACAAGACGCAACTTTCATTTTTGCGTTGGGAACAAATTAGAGATCAAAGAATTGTTTTCAATTATGAAGGAAAATCCTTTAAAAAGAAAATTAAAAAAAAAAAAAAAGAAAAAAGAAAAAAGAAGAAGAAGAAGAAGAAGTCATGCACAATATAATTGCTAAAAGGGCTCAAAATCCGTTCAAGTATCTGTCAACTCAATCCCTCTTCAAATATGAAGGGCCCAGGGATTTTTTTTTTTCCAAATGTTACAATTGTACTCCAGAGCACAAAATAGTCGGAGCTCTTCTAAAAAACCAATGATTCTTTTTATTGAACATTAATCAAGATTATATAAACAAAAACCCCTGAAAAGAAATGTAACAAAATTTTAACTTTCTACCATGTCATGAAACCCACCACAAACTCATGAAGTATTTGAGCATCTAAAAAAGTAGTTCCATGAGGCAATTTTCCTTAAACTGCATCACCAGGCTTCTCATCTAAAGTAGTCACTACATTCCAACTTAATTTAATGGTATATCCTCAGCAGAGGCGTAACACCACCTTCCTCAAATATTACATCACCAAGCTGATGATTTACTTGCAAAAGGCAGAACCAACTCATCTTTCAAACAACTTTGGCAACATCTAAGCACAAATTTGTAAAAGAATCTCCACCCAATATATAATGACACAGAATATGTCTAACCTGAATGCTTCATGGGTAAATAAAATTAAAAAAAAAAACACTGACCGAGAAAACCAATTGTCTTGTAAATGTAACAATCAATATACATACATAAAATCAGATTATTTCCAATCACCCAAAAATACCACTTTGACTATTTAGAATCTGCAATCTCTAGAAAAGTTCTACTGTTTTCAATATACAATTCAAATCAACCACACATCACAAAACATCTTCTACAAGGTTACGACACATATCATACTAGAATACGATTTTCACATTGCCTAGACGCACTTGCCGAACAAATCTATTCTTACACTACAAACACATTGTGCATTATATTATTTTTCTTAGGAATTTCATCGAACAAAATATCAGCTAAAAGCATATTCTACATTTCAGTCGAATAGTTTTAATCCAAAAAAAAAAAAAAAAAAAAAAAAAAACAGAGAAAATCGAAGCTCAGAGTTTGTATTATCTACAATCCAATATTACGCAACCATAGCCATAAAAACCACTAGAAGAAACAAACAAATCTGTACTTTTCAAACGCTTTCAAAACCTAAACAAGCAAAAAAAATCAATTTATTTAAATAAAATAAAAATCTGAAACAAGGAAACGTTTCGACTATTCGTGTGCACAGAGAAACTACAACAACAGATTTTTTTTAAAAAAAATGGCGGAAAGGAACAAAAATCCAGAGGAGGTATTCTAGAATCATCAAGAAAGAAAGATATAGAACGAACCTCATTCAATGAGAGAGATTAGGGTTTGCTTCCGATTCTCTCTCCCACTCTCTCTCTATCTCATAAGGAGCTCCGTCGTTTTCACCTCTTCCTTTCTCTCTCTCTCCTCTCCTCTCCTTCGCTTTCACTTTCTCTCTCTAAAAAAAAAGGTTAAAAAACCAGAGGGGGTGAGGGTTTTTTGAAATGGCGGCTTTTGCTTGCCACGATTTTCAGTTACGAAAAATAAATATATACTACTATAATAAAAATCGATAATATGGGGGAAAATTTTTGTGTTGTTGCCACGTAATATAACACGTGGATATAATTGGCCTATGGAAAAACAATATATAGACGGTCAAAAATTCTATTGGCAATCCGTGTCTATCTCTCCCTGAGTCTTCTCTTTATCTTTCTTTTTCTGTTGCTTCCGTTATACTGTTGGTTACTTTATCATCTCTCTCTTATTTAATCTAATTTTTTAAGTTTGGGCCTTCTAATTCGGTGACGGTAGTCGCATATGCCAAACAGGGTGTGAGGATTTTAGATGCTTTTTAGGAAAGGGAGGTTGGTGACTCTTTGATTAATGAGTGAGAAGCATGTTCTCAAGGTTTTAATGATTATTAAAAGGGTAAAAATGTAGTTAACATTTCCTGATGTTTGTATTAATGTCAGCCAAGATTAAATTTTTTCAAAATGAGTAAGATTTAGGTACAGTATTTAGGTGTTATTTCTTAGATTCCAATTTTAAGATTCTGCAATGTGGATTTCTGTTCATGGGATGAAAGTGTATTTTTTAGTTAAATAGTGATATGATTGAATCTTAAGAGAAAAACATAAAGAACAGTATCTAAGGTACTGTGCCTAAGTTTTGTCATTTCAAAATTAACTACTAATTTGGTTCCTAATCACCGTGAGAAAGAGGAAAAAAAAAGAGTAATGGTTCAAGATTTAAGTTGATCAATTTTGAAAAGTTTTGAGACCTGATTGATATTAGTTCAAACCATATCTCAAGGGTGTTACCTATATTTTATCATAATAATCATAAATTATATGGGTCAAATTAGTTTAAATCTAAAGGATATTTGTTTTTGTTACTTCTTAATATAAGTGGGATATGTTTGAAGCACATTAGCTTAAATTTCAAGGATGTTAATTATATTTTACTCTAATAACGATAATTGTAAATTATATAAGGCCAAATCACTTTCAATTTAAAGGATATTTGTTTATTTGTTTTTGTTACTTCTCAAAACAAGTGAGATTCGTTTGAAGCCTCCCTAACACGAGCACAAAGACATTTGATTAAAAAAAAAGGGCCTTATAATAATCGGATCGCAGATCAAGGATTCTTTTATTAGCTGAAAAGAAAGAAGAAGAAAAAAGTGTTAGGTTAGCTAATATCCTCGTACAAAAGATTTAAGATGAGATCTCTATATAGTACCAAAAAATGTAAAGATATAGGGTCCGTTTGGTACATGTGTTTAAAAACTGAAAATTATTATTTACAAATTTTAGTGGAAATACATGTGGATGAAAAAGTATGTGAAAATATATAAAATGTTGTTTAAAAACTGAAAATTGTTGTTTGAAAACACTCACTAAACATCCCCTAAGAATTAGAAGAATGAAATTATATTAAAAAACACTAAGATGACAGCGGATCTTTGATGGACTAATGAGAGAGAGAGAGAGAGAGAGAGAGAGAGAGAAATATGATATATCTTAAGCTTTACTTTTGGGGGGAAAGTGGAAACACAATCCGTATCCGTATCCTTCCAAGAATCTTTCCCTTTTCTTAAGATCTTATTTTCCCCAATAAAACACCAAACACAATAATAGAGAAACACGTTTTAACGTTCCCAAATCCTCAACAAACTCGATTTAATTTTCATCTAACATCATAGTAGAACATTATTTCAGTACTCTCCTCCTTTATTCATATTCCAAAAACTGTGACAAATGACAAATATGTCGGCATAATCTTTATTATATATTGCCTAGTCCGACAAAAGGTTTCCTAACACTGTAAGGCGATCATAAATTCGTACCCCCGGGGGGGGGGGGTTGTGACAATAAATTACAAAAAAAAATGTTCAATTGTTCCATTAAAAAGAAAGAAAAGCAGCTAAAACCTTTATTATTACTGCTAGCATTGCCTTATAAGATCTGTCAATGGATTGAATGTGGATAAAAATGGGTCATTTTTTAATCCAATCTGATTTTGATTGAGATCGACCATGCACCAAAAGAATGTTATTTTCACAGATATCACTTGTTGTGATTAGTACGTGATAAAACTTAAAAGTAGTATCAATAGTTTATCCATTAAAAACTATGTTACTAAATCAAGAATTGCGAAAAATATTGTACTCCTAACGTTACTTTTTCCTATAAATAAAAAATTCTAAATTATTGTGTCCCTATCTGGACATTTACTTTTCCTAAAAAATTGCCAATGGGTGAAAGATATTAAGATAAAACCTGTGGCAGACTAAGTGAGCATTTGGATGTGCATCTCTCCCTCTATGTCTGCGTTTTTGCACTTTTTTTTTTTTTTTTTTCTCAGTGTCTCTTGCACTGTTCATGGAATATGAACAATGCATTCAGGTAAATGCACAGTATTTTCATTAATGAACAGTAGTCGAAAAATATTTTTTTATTATTTTCAGTTTTCAACAAAATAAGCGGTGTCTAAACGCATCCTAAACATGTCTTTTTTTGTCTATAAGAAGGCTATGATGGTACATTAAGATTTTACCTTTTAGGAGGTTGGATTAGAGATAAATAATGAGACCAGTCTCTCACAACATAAGTATACGTGCATTGCACGTGTTGTAAGAGAGTAGTCTAATGAGATGAGATACCTTCTCGGCCTGTTGTGGATCCACATTTCTGTGAACCATATTCCAAATTCCAATTCCAAGCTCTCAATGAATGCTTTTCTTTTCCTAAAGTGCTACACGAGAAACACATCAAAGATTATACGTACTTCATTTTCCCTTCCCAGATATTCTTTCCACTTTTTGTTTTCTTTTTTTAAATCTTCTTCTGTCTTTATTTTCTTCTTTCTTACGATTACCAGGTCTTATGTATACACAACATCTAGTTTTACACTAGACCGACCTTAATCGAAAATCTTGGAATTTGGAAAGGTCACAAAGTCGGGATGCTAGAACTTTCATATGTGGCTTTGCCTCTATTGATCATTAAGAATTATGCTAGAGACACAACTTTTGACTCAATTTTGTGCCACATTTCGCCCCATGGAGTTGTGATTGGTAAGGGTATGTCAGTGGGCCATGTGGGGACACACCCTTATCAATCACAACTCGTCATGTGGCGAATTGTAGCACATAGTTGTGCCAAAAATTGTGTCCCTAGCATAATTCAATTATTAAGGGTCTGTTTGGATACTACTTTTTTTGCTAAAAATTGAAAATACTATAGCAAATAATTTTAAAACTAGACTAAACAGTGCACACAGGGGTCCTAACAAGGATGGACAAACTGGTACGCAAATAAATGTTGAGACGTGCACAGTGCACAGTAGCTGAAACGTGGTAATAATACCACAAAAAGTACACGTGGGTCCCGGCAAGGATGGACAAATTGCGTGAATGACTGAAACGTGCACAGTGTTGTGGGTCCCACTGTTCAAACACCAAACGCAAAACATGCAAAATGTTATATTCAAATGCACACTAAATTTCATGTAATACTGTTTTGATGCTTCATATTATCCATTTACTATAAAGTGCTCTGATTATGTTAACTTATCCATGTAGTTGAGATCAAATAGGAAATTGTTAAAAAAAAAAATAGGGGTGTTTATCCTACATTGGTTGTGTGTGTCTAGTGTCTGCTGTTTATAACCTCAGTCTATAACTATAAAAGTTAGACCGTTTTGTAGTTATACTTTGGGTATATAATATATTATAAACCTGGTTTAAAATACTAGTATTACTATTTTTGTGTGTAGGTGATTTTTTCCGTTTATATTATATATTAGCATAGTGTCGTGTTTGTTTTTTTTTTTTTTTTTTTTTTTTTTTGAGAGAGTTTCAACCAATGGCGTCCATTCCTGATGATAGCTCATTATTATCAGACCAAGACACCAATCAGTTTTTGGTGTAGGCGGGGATCGAATCCCAGATTTCTTATATAACCATTAGAGACTTTACTAATTGAACTAACTGGAACCCACAGTGACGTGTAGTTCTATTAGTTAAAGGTACGAGATTTGTGCAGGTTCCACAATTTTCAAATGGTTATGAAGTATATAAAACTTGTATGATTAAAAGTATTATTTCATAAGAGATTTGTCCAGGTTCCACAATTTTCAAATGGTAATGAAGTATATAAAATTTGTATGATTAAAAGCATTATTTCATAATAAAAAACAAAAGCAGAAGAAAATACTAATGGATAGAGAAATACCACGCCAACAACCGACTTGAATCGACATTAAAAAATAAGTTGAAATATTGCTTGAAGACATAATGAGTTCAGGAAGAGCTTTCTCCAATTGGTTCAACTTTCAAGTGTCTACACACCAACTATTTGTCAAATTGCCTTTGCACCCTTTCAAGAGATAACAACCCAATCTCTGAATTTTATAAAAGCTCCTTACTACCTACCATTCCCATATCTTCGTGTTCTTCCTAAACCAATATATCCAGGTAGCCAACTTGTATTTTGATCATTTCATTCCATCCACCATTTTTTTTTAAAATCTTGTTGTTTCACTCAATTTTTATTTCTTCCCAAACCTCACACGTCTTTTCATCCATAGCCCCTTTTTTCTAATGAGAACTTTGGCATGGAACTGTGGCGCATTTGCGAAGCACCAGTCTGATTGTGTGTTCCTGAGTGAGGCCCTTAAATCAGCTTTTGCAAATTTTGATTGAGCGTGTGTTATAATTTGAGGCTTCAATTGCTTAATTAGAGTGACAAATTTGGGGATGCTGAGCTAGTTCTTCTTTTAATGGGATGTAAATGTCATAATTCATGTTTGAGCAGGGAATAGGAATTATTGGTAACAAATATACATGGTGGAACAAAAGATGGGATAGGAATTACAAAAAAAGAACGCTTGGATATGGGGATTTGCAATGCAAAATGGAGGATCATGTTTCCAAATGCTAGCATTGCATTAATCATTTGTCTACAGTGACTTCTGATCGCTGTCCCATTGTACTGGAATCCAACAAGGGAAAAGAGTTTGTGCTTAAAATTTTTTTAGGTCCGAGGCAGCTTGGATTGGACTTTAGAGACGCTAGAAACTGTTTGATTGTTAAGCAAGCTTGGGTCAAAGACTCAAAAACCAAGTTGGCATCCCCTCATTTCAGCTATGC
>JAOWBE010146811.1:0-16260 GCA_028566155.1 Quercus phellos
AACATGTTTTTCATATTTTTGATGTGGATTTAAGATCAAAACTAGTGTTTATGCATGAACATGTGATGAACAATCAAAAACATGTGAAGAACATATAAGAACATTCAAACATATCCAAGAGGATTTGAATAATTACTATAATGCTTTAATCCTAAATTCCCATCATGGCAGCACAAAAAATAAGTAAAGAAAAGGGATTATACCTTCATACAATATCCATATGGTGGAGGAGGAGACTCTTGGTAGAGGTCTGAAGGATGGAGGAAAAGAAGAGTTAGGAGAGGAAGAGAAGAGTTAGGAGAGGAAGAGTGAGTCTCACTCAATACCTTGAGTCTCAGGAAGACCAAGATAACATACCTTGAGTCTCAGGCACTACACCAGAAACCTTCAGGATTGCTGCAACCACTTCCCATTCTTGAGTGGAAGTGTGAGCGTATATGTATGAATTTTGTGATTGGTTTACCAAGATCTTCTAAGGGACATAAGGCCACTTGTGTAATTGTGGATAGGATGATGAAAACAGCACATTTTATTCTGGTTAAGATGACTTACTCACTTGATTAGCTAGCACAGATATATATTCATAAGATTGTGAGTCTTCATGGAGTCCCAACATCAATTGTGTCTGATCGAGACCCAAGATTCACCTCAAAGTTTTGGGAAAGCCTACATAAAGCTTTGGGTACTAATCTGAGCTTTAGTACAGCCTTCCACCCACAAACAAATGGACTATCAAAAAGGACTATTCGTACTTTAGAGGATATGTTAAAGGCTTGCGTCTTGGATTTCAAAGGGAGTTGGGAAAAATACTTGTCTTTAGTGGAATTTGCCTATAATAATAGCTACCATTATAGTATTGAGATGGCTCCCTATAAGGCATTGTACGGTAGAAAATGTAGGTCCCCATTGTGTTAGGAAGAGGTTGGTGAGAGAAAATTGTTGGGACCAGAAATCATTCAAATGACATCTAAGAAGATTGATTTGATTCGTAAAAGATTACAAACAACACAAAGTTGACAGAAGAGTTATTAAGACAACTCAAGAAAGAAAGTAGAATTTGAAGTTGGAGATATGGTATTTTTGAAAGTCGCCCCAATGAAGGGTGTGATGAGATTTGGGAAGAATGGGAAGTTGAGTCTCAAATTTGTTGGTTCATTTGAGATCCTAAAATGCATTGGTAAAGTTGCTTACGAGTTGGCCTTACTACCTACACTTGCAGGAGTGCATAATGTGTTTCATGTTTCCATGTTGAGGAAGTACATCCCGGATCCTTCACATGTTTTGAACTATGAGCCACTCAAGATTAAAGACAACTTGACCTATGAGGAAGTTCCAATCCAAATTCTTGACTGCAAGGATCAAGTGCTACACACCAAGACCATATAATTGGTTAAGGTCCTTTGGAAGAATCACAAAATGGAGGAGGCATCTTGGGAGCGAGAAGATGAGATGAAATCAAATTATCTAGAGTTGTTTGTTAACGAAGGTATGTACAATTTCGAGGACGAAATTTTTTATGGGGGGAAGGATGTAACACCCCATAACTTTGATACCAATTTAATTATTATACGTAAATTATAAATGAGGTCTACAATTAAATGGATTAAATTGATTTGGGCCTAAGATATTAAAAATAAGATAAACACTATGGGATATGAAGCTCAAGTAAGGTGGCATAAGTAAATATATGGGCCTTGAAAACCCTAGCCTTCTTCCTTTTTAGTCACACGTGTATTTTACTGATGGGGCTTCCATTTGCTTCAGCCGACTATTGAACTTTGCCTTTCTTCACTGTAGCTTTGAGTTGGAGTCTATAGGTATGATTATCTCATGCTCTAGATTTAAGAAGTTTGAATAGTCAATAGCTAGCAATTGTTATAAACCTAGACTATCATTATACTAATAGAAAATGGCTCCTATAATTATATTATATTAGATAAGGATTGGTCTATATGTCAGGAAGGGCCACGGACTTTGAAATTGAACCAAATAGAGTAATAGGCTTGGACTTTGTCACCATGTTAAAGGGAAAAGAGTGCTTGTAGTTGTGGTTAATATGCATTCACACATAGCCTCAATTGTCGACCGATTAACCATCACCTTTTATAATTGTCTAAAACTAGTCCAGCAGCATTAAAGGGGCAATAGGAAACTAGATTGATGGTAAGGCTAGTACATGGCTTCCCATGTTAGATTGAATATATATATATATATATAAAATATATTAGAGTCAATTGATATCCAGCGGCATCAAGTGGGAATGCTAAGCAACTAGATTGATAAATTAAGGTTATACGTGGCTTCCAATATTAAATTGGATAGATGTAAAGTTAGAGTGAATGGATATGAATAAATAATATGGTTGTTTCATTCAAGTTGGTCAAATATGTATTATTTGACCCTATTGAAGTTTCATGAATACCTATGATTACGTTAATGGAAAAATCTGATTAGGCAGCAATATTTTTTAATCCAAAAATCTTATCAAAGCTAAAAGTGAATTGGATAGTTAAGTGAATAAATGGAGGATTTTGGATATATCAATATTGTCTAGGATAAAACTGTTTAAGTTTCAAAATAGATTTTTAAGTGGGAAATTGTGTATTGATTAATCTATTTTTAGTGTTGGTAGATTCTAATTCTACTGAATTGTTGTGATTCAAGGGAGGTTGATTTCCTTTATTTTTGCAACTAAGAGGTAAGTGGTGCTTACTAATTTTGGGGGTTTTCCCAAACCAATGTCGATTATTAAACTATTTTATATCAAAGAAATATGTTGATATTCTATATATAAATTGATATTTTATAAATGGTTGATGTGGAACCAAGGAGAGAAAGATGAAGGGTATGAACACTACCTTGAATTTTTGGAGAAGAGAGAAGAATCAAGACGCTTTGATGTGTTTTGCGTTTTTCGGGAGAGAAATATGGTGAGAAAAGAGAGAGAAAAATGCCCCAAAATGCACAAAACATCTTCCAAAAACCCAATTTTTCAGTTCTGGTCCAATTTGAGGTGCCAGGGGCTATTTATAGCCCTAGCATGCTTTTTGGGGCTCAGCACACCTTGTAAGGCCGCCGTGTTGATGTCATCGTGACATCGGCAAATTCGTCCTATTGCACTTTTCAATTTTGACTTCGGACACGTATTTAGAGGTATTCCCAAACTCGGATTGAGGCAATCTTGGTGTCCCTAGAAATATCTAAATGTCTAGTTTTCAAAAAGCTAAAGAAATTAAAATTCCAACGGTTGGATCTGAAGTTATGACCTTGGGAAGCATGCTAACACGTTTTTCACGGTTTTCTTAATATCCCAACTATTTTAACTCCGATTTTGACTCATGACTAGTCGTTAGAATGAAAATTTGATAATCTTCACAATGGAATTGGTTTCAACTTGTTCTAATGGCCAGATCAAAATTAAGGTTTCTATGGCCCACTAGGAGTCAGCTTAGGGTCAAACTTGGTCAAAGTTGCTAAAAATCTCTGAGGAGCTCAAGTTTGATATAAAACCATGAAAAATGTTGTTTTGTGAGGATTTTAACATGGTTTGACCTTTGTTCAACCTAGGGCTAACTAAGGGCATTTTGGTCATTTTGCCTTAAAAAGGCACTTTAAGTGCTCCGGTGTCCAAACGAGTTGCACCATGCCATTATATACATTCTCATGAACCCATGGAGAGAAAATAATATTTTTGGGTTTTTTCAAGGTCTAGCACGCTATTCAAGGGCGGACAAAATACGGTATCAACAAAGCATGTTTTGGTTGTTAGATTCTTTTGTTTTAAGTTCTACTCTATTTCTGTATTTCTATGTTTTTGGATTAGGGTTTTAGGGCGCGTCTACGTGTGCATGCTTCCTACATGCATACGTAGACTCGAAGTATGCGTATGCATATAGTTGGCCTGCCTACGTAGGCCTATGTGTGCGCACACATACTCATGCCCAGAAACCCTAATTTAAGTTTTCTACTTCTATTTCTTGTTTCCTTTATATCATATGCCTATGTTTTGACCTTTTTTTATTATGATTTTCAGTCTTTGCTTTGATTTTTGCTTGTTTGTTTGTCTTTAACATGATGGATTAAGGTTTCCTTTCTATTCCTTGCTTTGATACCATGAACATGCATTCATATGTCCATGCATTGATGCATAGGTACTGTGGTGCAACAAGGTAAGTGAGATAAGTCATGCATTCACATGAACATGCATATGGAGTTACCTTGATGATGAATGTGAACATGTTTTGTTGGATGGTATGCTTTAGACGTTTTGATGATATCATATGCTTGTTTAATTCTAATATGCCTATGTTTCTACCATATATGCTTGCTGCCTTGGATGATATGAGATAACCATGATAGATGTATGCTAGGATTTATGATGATATGAGAAGTATGATAGATGTATGTTAGGGTTTAGGATGAGATACCATGTTGTATGCTTAGATGTATGCTAATGTGTGTGTGAGTATAGAATGCAATATTGAATTTGCCTTTAATGAGATTAAGATGTAAAACACAATGAGTGGAAGTCGACTTATGGGTCAAGCTATTTTGGGTGCCTAACACCTTCCTAAAATCATACCTAAACTCCATACCCATACTTTGGTAGTAAGATCAGTTTTTCAAAGTAAGGATGCTATGTAAATGGTTCCTAGATCTAATCTAAGTGGCGACTCCATCTTTTCTCTACTTTGGTCCACTTGGCCGAGGCATACAACCCTTTCTAAGGAGAAAACCTCTACTCCCACAAACATCCGTAAAACCTTATACCGGGATTCTCTGCTATCCATGATACGAATAACACCAGTCTTTCAAAAAAGAACCTCATTGGTGCTCTCTTCCTCAAACTTACACTAGTTGAGGAGCTTGCTTCCATATGATTTAGAGCTTCGAAGCTGATTTGGAGTTTTGATAGTGAACTGGGGAAAGGAGTTATGCCAAATCAGTTGTGGTGGAGGAGCTTTCGTTGTGAAATTTTGGTGGGGATGAGTGTAGACACCTCATTTTGTCCCCGATTAATTTGTGACGAAGCCAGGAATTTATCTTTGGGAGGGGGGGCATACAAATTTTTTTTTTCTTTTGTATATATTAATTATATTTATATTATGTATAATAGTCTATAATAGTAATGTAAGTACAATTCAGTATACAAGTTAAATATTTCATAACTCAATATGTGCTAAAAATATGTATTTATTAAAATCAAACAGACGAGAGATAATATTAACAAAAAGAATGAGTCAATAGTTTTTAATTTTCTCATAAACCTAAATTTTCAAAATAAATTATCAACATAATAAAGTATAACGATTAAGAAAAAAAATAATAGTAGATAAAAAATGTTAAATAGTAGACAAACAGTCACTCAAATTTCAATACTAAAAAATACTAATAAAAAACAACTAATTACATGTTATATATATATATATGAGATGAAATTTCCAATCAAAAGAAGATGTAAAGGAAAAAAAAATACCTTGGGATTCTAAACTTGTACACTTGCTTTTGTAGACATTTCCTCTTAACCATACACGTGATGGAGCCTTGGAGATATTAGCTAATTGGATGGTTGGATTATAACTGTGAGTGTAACACACCACTTGCTTCGTAAATAATGGAAGAAGCAAAGAGGAAACAGTGTAAATGAAAATGCAAATCAGTTGAGTTGAGACATAGGAGATAGAGGGAGATAAAATGTCAAAGAATCACTTATGCTAGAAGAACCTGGAAGTGTTTGTAACTGCATGGTGGTGCAAATAGGTACCCTTCCTATGAAGATTTTAGAGGCAAATCACAGCCTCACATTATGAAGTTGACTGTAATAAGCCCTAAAACTGTTTTTTAATGAGAATTTTTTTTTTCTTTTATTTGTTGAAATAATGGTGATTAGTGAATGTCTAAATATTTGTCCAGAATTTGGGGTGGCCAAAAGCATATCTAGTCTTGAAAATTGTTTTAATTGGTTGGGATAACTCATATTTCAATATATCTACTTTTTTTTTCCAAAAATTTTATGGGGCCATGGCCCCCCTCATCCCCAACGTGGCTCCGTCACTGCAATTAATAAACTTTAGTTCCCGGTACCAATGATAAGGTTGACATGTCTACAAAAGGTAATTGAAAAGTTATTTTGATAGTCTAGAAGTAATCACAACTTAAAAGTGCTTAAATCACTTTGAAAACGATGCTAAAAAATAACCTTTACTCACTTTTTTGTCATAACTTTTGATCCACAAAATTTTTTTTAGTAAAGTTTGTCTAATTGTAAAGTAGACATCTTGGGCTTCAGTTTGAACACAAATTTTGCCTAATTTGGGCTTAAATTGAGTGAGTTATGACTTTTTGAAGTTAGGCTAACTAGGCAGTCCGATTTTCTGGGTTTTAAAACTTCATTTTAAGGGCCCATAACATAATGTTTTGATGTGGGCCAGCCCATGGACCCTTGAGAACATCCAAAGATCAATAAAAATCTGAAAACCAAAATTTTAACTTATAAATACTCATCTTAAGCCTCCAATCAAAACCCTAGCTAGAGAGAGCCATTTTTTAGCCTCTATCGTCTCTGAAACCCTAATTATCTTTTTTAAAACACACACACAACACCTTTGCACGTTTTTTACAAATTAAAAACCTCTCTTTAGTTAGTTTTAAAGTAGAAACTATTTTCCCAATTTGATTTCTCAAAACCCTTTCCAAAACTAATCTTGTTTTTGAGTTGTGATTACCTATAAACCATTGAAATCTTCTTTTACCTTGATATCCCATTGAATCTTGTTGTGTAGGCATTGAGGGGCTGGTTAAATATCAATCAAGTTTGTATTCCATAGCAAGGTGAGTCTCTCTTCATGGATTTTCCTTGATTTGGTTCTTTTATAATTTGTGTTTTTGTTATTCTTAGTTAATTTATATGTTATTCATGCTTAGAAATATGTTTTGTTTTGTTTGATTTTTTTTTTTTTTTTTTTGTCTCATCATGTTTTGATTGGAAATTTGATATGATTTGATATATTGATGAATATGTTTTGATATGTTAAGTGTTGCTCATGTTTTTTGTTAGATCCAATGCATGTTTAGGAATAGATTTTGTTTTGTTTATCTTTGATATCTTTGTTGTTAGTTTAGGTTGTTTAGTTTTATATTAGAAGCATGTTAGGTTTGGTTTGATTGTTATTTTGTTGTTTGCTTTAAAATTGTGTTTCTTGGCATGTATGCGTGTGCATACTTATGTATGCATACACATACATAAGGTTTGCGTACATATACTCATGTATGCGTACTTATACTTATGCCCAGAAATGCAGATTTAGGGTTCTTGCAATTTTGATTGTTTTGCTTAGTTCTAAATCCTTTGTTTAAGTCTCATTGAGTCTATTTTTCACATGTTTAGGCCTAGGGTTAGTAAAATAACATGTTTCACATGCTTTGTTTGTTGAATTGATAATCACATGAACACAAACATGCATTGATGTATAGGTGCTGTGGTACTATGAGGTAAGTGAGGTAAGTCATGCATAATTACATGAACATGAACATGCATTTTATTGGGATGATGAGCATGATATGGTTTATGAACACGATTAATATGCTTGGCTAATACCATGATGCTATGCTTGGATGTTTGGGATATGCTTAATGTTAATGTCTTGTTAATGCTATCGTATTGTGATATGCTTGCTGCCTTGGATGAGATGAGATAGATGTATACTTGGGTTGTGATATGCCATTATAGATGAGTGATTAAGTTTTGGGATGATTGATGTCATGTTGATTGTTAGATGTATGCTAGCATGTGTGTGAGTAAAGATGCAATGTTGTATGTGCCTTTAATAGGGTTAAAACATAAAACACAATGAGAGGAAGCCAATCTTAGGGTTGGGCGGTTTTAGGTGCCTAACACCTTCCCATGATCGTACCTTAACTCCAAACTTGTATCTCTGGTAGTAAGATCAATGGCCCTTCCTCGAGAGGACGCTATATATATGGTTCCTAGACCATTGCAAAAACTAGGTGGTGACTCTCTCCTTGTGTCCATAATGGCGACACTACTAGGGATAGTGAGTTTAATTCCTATGTATCCTATGTCTTAACCTTAATAAAGGCTTATTCAATACTTTTTTGCACACACTTCACATGGTTCATTTGTCCCTTAACCTTGGTTGGCGATGTGTCAGAAGATGGAAGGCTCCATTCGGGCCTAAGCCTTTTGAAGTACAAAAACAATTTTATCTCCCCCTAAATAAAAATAGTGAAGTACCTTTTCAACATTATTTCCAAATTCCATCTATTTCTCACCCTTTTTGTCATGTATTGACAAAGACAACCCAATCAGAAAGTAGACATTAAACATAAACAACCGAGGTCAAGATAAAATAGAGAACCAAGGGACCACAAAAGAAATAAGCTCTATAGAAAATAGTAGCAACTCCCCCTATGAAGAGTAACAACCCTTTTGAACAGCACAGGTTTAAAATATTAAAAAAAAAATCTTTCTCCCCCTATAAAAATATAGAAAAAACAAAACAAATTTGTGGCAAAACAGTGTTGGATAAAACTTTAGGAGGTGTGGAAATATTTAGGAGATCCTACTTAAAGGTTTAGATCATTAACAATAATTGATCATGTATGCAACAACTTATCTCCACCAATTCATGCAATGTCAATCTAATCTCCAATGGATGCTTGTTGAGTTAAAAGGTTACAGAACCTCTCAAATCTCACAAGAGTAACTCACAAGACTTCACAAGACGTCTAAAACGTGAATTATGATTTTCCTTTTATACCTAGCAGTGTTGGACTCAAACCCTAAACGTTTTGTGAGCTTTCAGGCCTTCTTTAAATTCTGTAGAAATCAAAGTTCGATCAATCTAAGGTCTTTCTCGATTTGTCGAGCCTTGCACTTTCTGAATTCTTCTTTCTGCAATTTGACAGTTCTTGAATCTTAACTTGAATTAACTTGAGCAATGTCTAACAGTATTCTAAGACAAAAATATCTTATACTAGACATTTATTTTTGTACTTGGTTTGCCAACATACATAAAATTAGAACCTAACAATCTCCTCCTTTGGAAATCCATGACAAAACATACACACACATGAATTGATCAAATTCATGAACTAAGCTAATACAAGTTGTTGCCCTACTACAATTTAGCCATAATCTACTTTCTACAAGTTGTAACAATAAACAACAACATAATGAAAGAATTAACTAGTAAATTCCTAAAACAACTAAAAACAAACCATAGACGCATGTGTGAAAAATACAATATAAAACATAACTTGGTTTCATAAAGTCAAACAAATACAAGATATACAAAGGAAATCAATGTATCCATAACCAAAAACAAGAACATACTAACAAAATAAACATAAACATGAACTAACAAACTCAAACTCAAAAACTATCAAAACACATAAATGAGAATAAAACAAACTCCCCCTAAATACATACATCAAAAATTTCTATTTTCTCCCCCTTTCAAAAAAGTTTTTGCCTCGCTCTATATAAAAACAATTAAAACCCTTTTCAATATGATTTCCAAATTTCATAAATTTCTCCCCCCTTCTTGTCACATATTGACAAAGATGACCTAATTAGAAGGTAGACAGTAAACATAGACAACAATGGTCAAGAGAAAATAAAGAACCAAAGAATCACAAAAGAAATAAGCTCTATAGAAAATAAAGGCAACTCCCCCTATGAAGAGCAACAACTCCCCTTATGAACAATACAGGTTTAAAAATATAGGAAAAATATAGGAAAAAAAAAACAAGTTTGTGGGAAAATAGTGTCGGGGAAAAATTTAAGATGTGTGGGAAAACTTTGTTGGGGAAAAATTTAGGAGGTGTGAAAAATTTAGGAGGTATGTAGCAACTTATCTCCACCTGTTCATGCGATGTCGATATAATCTTCGGTAGATACTTGTTGAGTTAGAAGGTTACAAAACCTCTTAGATCTCACAAAAGTAACTCACAAGACTTCTAAAACGTGAATTAGGGTTTTCCTTTTATAGCTAGCAATGTTGGACTCAAACCCTAAACGTTTCACGAGCTTTCAGGCCTTCTTTATATTCTACAGAAATCGTAGTTCGTTCAATTGAAGGTCTCTCTTGATTGGTCAAGCCTTGCAGTTTTTGAATTTTTCTTTCTACAGCTTAACTGTTCTTGAATCTTGACTTAAATCAACTTGAGCAATGTCTAACACTATTCTAAGACAAAAATATCTTATACTAGATATGTTTTTGTTCTCAGTTTGCCAACATACATAAAATTAGAACCTAAACATTTAATCTTAAATATTTAGAACCTAACAAAACATACACACACATGAACTAATCAAATTCAAGAACTAACCCAATACAAGTTATTGCTCTACTACAATTCAGTCATAATCTACTATCTACAAGTTGTGTTAGGACATATGTGATTTGATGTTAGGAACATATGTCACTATTTTATGTAATTGACTAATCCTTTGACAATACACACTTTACTTGTAATTGGGTAGATCTAGGATGTATTTAATGTTTCAAGAAACAAGGTTTCAAGTTTAAGTGTTAAAGCCATGCAAGTTAGTCCAAGAATCAAGTAATGAAGTGCAGGATTTTAAAGCTCGATAGCTAGCATCTATCGAGATTTAAAAGTTGCTGAAACCCATGGCTCGATAGCTAGCTCGATAGATGGCCATCTATCGAGGTTTATGAAACTCAGTTTTTCAGGACTATTTTTCATCCAATCCATGAATGTATGTTTGGGCTTTCTTTTCTCACAACCTTAAACATATATAAGGATTATTTTAAGGGCCATAAAAGGTTACGCACAGTTGCACAAGAGCACAATTGCACAAGTGAAGAAACTTGTAACCGGAAACCTAGTTTGCCCTAATTCTTCATTCTCTTGAAGAAGCTACTATGTTTTGTACACCTAGGGTTTTATGACCAAGCAACTTCATGATCTTCATCGTGTGAGGAACAGAAGAACTTTGTAGTCAACATCCTTCTCAAGTTGGTGATCAAGTCACATACTAAGATCCGCGTAATTGTTTAGTCATGTATTGAGAGTTGTGCATTGAAAGGAGAGATTGTCACTACAGAATAAGTCCAATTGGATATTGGAGTAAGGGTTCAACTGTAGGTTGGTATAAGGTACTGGGATTCCTTTACTTGTAATCACTTGTTTTGATAATAGTGGATTCTCGGGAGTGGTGACCTTAAAATCACTCGATGGGGTTTTTGTTGTGTAGATTTTTTTGTGTTGCCACATATATTGCATGTTAATCTGATTAATTAATAAACTTGGCTAATTAATCAATTAATTCATTACAAGGGGTCAATACGTTTTTGGCCTATCAAGTTGTAACAATAAACAACAGAATCATGAAAAAATAATCCAATAACTTCCTAAAACACAAAAAATAAACCATAAATGCATGTGTAGAAAATACAGTATAAAACATAACTTGGTTTCACAAATTCAAACTTTTTTTTTTTTATAAGCACAAATTCAAACTAAAACAAGATATACAAAGGAAATCAATGTATCCATAACCATAAACAAGAACATACTAACAAAATAAACATAAACACGAACTATCAAACTCAAACTCAAAAACTATCAAAACACATAAATAAAAATAAAACAAACTCCCTCTAAATACATACATCAAAACCTTTTATTTTCTCCCATTTTCAATTTTTTTCCCATCCCCCCTAAGAAAAAACAGTTAAAAACCTTTTCAACATGATTCCCAGAGTTCATATACTTCTCCCCTTTTTTTCACGTATTGACAATGACAACTCAATCAGAAGGTAGACAATAAACATACACAATAGAGGTTAAGAGAAAATAGAGAACCAAGGAGCCACAAAAGAAATAAGCTCTATAGAAAATAGAGGCAACTCCCCCTATGAAGAGCAATAACTTCCCCTATGAACAACAAAGGTTTTTATTTTTATTTTTTTTTTAAATCTTTCTGCCCCTATAAAAATATAGGAAAAACAAAACAAGTTTGTGGCAAAACAATGTTGGGGAAAAATTTAGGAGATCCCACTCAAAGTTTTAGATCATCAACAGTAGTTTATCTTCTATGCAACAACTTATCTCCACCGTTTCATACAATGTCAATCTAATCTCTGGTAGATGCTTGTTGTTAGAAGGTTACAAAACCTCTCAGATCTCACATGAGTAACTCACAAAACTTCTAAAACATAAATTAGGGTTTTCCTTTTATACCTAACAGTGTTGGACTCAAACCCTAAACGTTTTGCTGGCTTTCTGCACTTGAAAATTCTTGAATCTTAAAGGTCTCTCTAGATCAGTCGAGCCTTGCAATTTCTAAATTCTTCTTTCTACAACTTGATTGTTCTTAAATCTTAACTTGAATCAACTTGAGAAATATTTAACACTATCCTAAGACATAAATATCTTATACTAGACACTTTTTTGTACTCAGTTTGCCAACATACATAAAATTAGAACCTAAAAATTTAATCTTAAATATTTAGAACCTAACAGCTACAAATAATTACCATCATATTGGGTTATAAATTGTTTACAGACTTCTCAACCTAATCTAAAAGAAAGACATTAAAAATGGATATCATGGAACATGCAAGTGTTGCAACCAAACAGATATGCGTTCATAAGTATATTTCTTGACCAGATTTTAACTCAAGCATTTAGTTAAACACATTAGTAGCCACTTTTGTGTGGACCAATCTAATTCAAATTCCTAAATGAAAACCAATCCAGTCAGTAACCACAATACCAAAATCTAAATCATATTTCCAAATTTAAAAAATTGGAAAATTGTGAGACCTCCAAGCTGACATGGCAGCCTCAAAGAAGGTCAATAAAATGATGTGGATTTTTTTTTTTTTTTTTGCTAATTTTAATTGTGTGGATGGAGGACCTTCCATCATAGTTTTACTATGTACTTATGTGGATTATGAAGCTTTTAATCTTTACTGATTCTGATTTTAGTCAGGTATTTTGTCAAACACTTAGGTGATGAGATTGGCCTATCTCTATAAAAATAATAATAATAAATAACAGTTTTTTTCTCATCTCCTTTACCCACCTGAAGAGTGCTGGTCTCAATGTGGTACCTGAGGACATTGGTAGTGAGAAGAGCGAGTTGGGAGGAAAGAGATTGATAGAAGAAAGAAAATATAAGTTTTGGGTTTTGTTTAGGGGGGAAGGAGATCGGTAGCTTTTGGAAGATATGAGATGAGAGAGTTTTTTTATTTTATCGGTAGTGAGAAGAGAGAGTTGGGGGAAGTATCAAAATTTTTTTTTTTTTTTGGGAGGGAGAGAGTTTATTAATTTATTTTTTATATGTTGCTGACGTGAAAAATTGTGAGTGCTCCAAATCCTACATGGCAAGTACTTAGAAAGTCAAAAAATGGTTAAAAAACATGTCAGAGGTTTTGGTTTTATAGTATATATAGATTTTTTTTTTTTTTTTAAAGTGAGGTTTATTGTCATTGCTTGGTTAAAACTATAATACCCCGATTTTATTTATGATCATCACTGTACATCATCATTATTATTATAGAGTTGAGGTACTAGTTTTACCGACAATTTTGTGGTGCTACTAAATAGGTGAGAAAATTAAAGTTTTAATGCATACAATTTTGTGCTGCAGTTTAAAATAATAATAATAAAAAATATATGTAACTTGGAGAGTTACTTTGTGGGTTATTCATATAAAACTTTTGGTGTCCTTATCAGTTAAGGAAAAAAAATAAGAGAATAAAAACCTATTTGGAAAAGAAATCTAAGAGTTATTGGAATCCCTTGGAGTTCCATCTTATCTAAAGAGGTGAGTAGTTAATAACACCTTAAATTGAGGTTAATTGAAAATTAAATTCTTGGAAAGAATATTTAAGTTGTTGGGTCTCTTCTTTATATGAGTGAACCAAAAATAAAAATAAAAAGGTTAGACAGAGAAAAACGTTGGATGCTAGAGGTTACGACAAACAAATTAGAGGCAAATTTTGTTTATAGCAAGGTAATTTGTCTCTCACTTAGAATTCTCCGTGAGTTTTTGTTTTAATATTAAGCCTTGATCACCACTTGTGGGGTTTATATATATACAAGGCCTGTTCATAGTATATATGTTGTGGTAACATGGATTACTGGTAGCGTATACTTTAAGAGTATTGATGTTGGGTTTCACAATATTATGAATTTGGCTGTTACTTATGGATGCCTTTTAATTGGTGAACTTGGATCAATCTATAGATTCTAAACCGCAAGATGTATGAGAAACCTAATTATTGTATGATTGGTTGAACACCTAAATATCAAGTGGTGGCCTAGAATATCAATTGTGGTTATAGAAGTTCGTTTGAACTCTAGTGGTACAGATTAGTTTTAGGGGAAATATTGTTGCGGTGTGACTTTGATAAAGAATATTAAGTTGCTTAATTCAATGGTATATATGAAAGTAGTTTCCATACCTGAGTTTTGTAGGACAGTAGGAAAGAAAAGGTTTCTAATATTAGATTTCATACTTACTAATTAAAGTATTCCTTTTGATTAGAACTTATGGAAGATTAAAATGTTCAGCTGTGTTCAGATATATTAGCAAGAGAGGTAAGTAATTATGCATAATATGCAAAAGTTTTTTCCATTAGGTTCTTAGAAGTGAAAAGTTTTCAAAAGTTATGTATTTAAGCTTACATTTTCTAAATTTTATCAAAAGCATTTTTATAGCATTGAAAGAGAAATTTCAACTTTTAAATAATGTTTTAAAGAGAAACTTCAAAATTTAAATAATGTTTTGAACGTCCAAATCTCATTTAAAAGATGATTTCTAAACTAAACTATTTTTAGAAAATAGTTGAGTTTCATCGTAAGTTTTCTAAAAATATTCTTATTCTTTAAACTGTTTAAAAACCAAGTGATTTCAAAGTCATATTTCTATTTTTTCAAATGGTATTTAAAACGTTTCTTTTAACAAATTGATTTTTCTGACTTACTCAAGAATTGTAAAATATTTATATAAACTCCTCAGTTCCTATTCGTTTCTTAAGAGAGTCAAACATCCTTTGATTTATGTTTCAATTTGATATTGTGATCTTTGATATGCCTTTGTATTTGGAATAATTGTTAATATTAAGTAAATTATTCTATTTTTGTATAAACTTTGCTTTTGTGATATGTGACTCAAAATAAGTGTATTTAAATTTCATCAGATATATGTGTAAGCCTGCTCATAGGGTTGTATGTGAGAATATGTGAAATGTGTATTCGTGACACTATGCTCTGATCAATTGTTTGTATGTGTTTTTGAATGGTTTTTAAGATTTGATTACTTATGTATTAAGTGGTTTATTATATGTTTTGGAAAACTATATTTGATATCATTGAATGAATTTGTGAAATCAAAATACTCGTGCTTTGCTTGACTATATTATGTTGTATATTGTGTATAATTGCTTACTATATTAGCTAGTTAGTCATTTATCTAAATTTGTGTTCCATGGATTTGGGTCGTGACAAAAACTATGAGTTTGGTGTGAATGCCTGCACTTAAGGTTGTCCAAACCTGACTGGAGCCCGAAAACCTAACCAAATTGCCCGATGTCAACCCGGTTCCAGCTTGAACCAAAGTTCTAGTCAGTCGGCGACGAGTATTTGTTTTCAAGAACCTACACTGGTGGGTCAAGTGGTGGGTTTCCTTCTCCAAAACCTAAGCCACTCGACTAACCAGAGCTATATAGGAAATCCAGCAATATTAAGCGAGATCTAGTAGGATCTCGACCAGATCTAGTGGGATTTAGCTAGATCCGACCAAATCACAGCAAATTTCAACTAAATTTTGTTGATTCTTGCGAAAAATTTGCAAATTCCAGAGACCTTTTGTAGTTTCTGGCATCTATTTGCAAATATCAATGAGCTTCACCATTGACCAAATTGACCCGAGCACTACCTGAACTTGAAATGAACTCAACTGATTGACATTGGTGGTTGGTTTTGGGGTCCTTTTTCCCTCCACCCAACTCCGGTGGGTTAGATCTAGATTGGGTCCAAAACCGAACTGACCTGACCCATTGTTAACAATATAAAGTGAGAGAGAAAGACTGAATAGTCTGTATATTGATGTGTGTGCAATAATGTACAATAGAGAGTCTTATATAGGCTAGGTATGTGTGCAATACAAGTAAAATGAGTAAATTACAAGTATAGTATATTGGGCTAAGCCCAATGGGCTAAACTAGTCTAAGCTATACACTAACATCCCCCCTCAAACTC
>JAOWBE010146879.1:0-13682 GCA_028566155.1 Quercus phellos
CCCCCCCCCCCCCCCCCCCCCCCGCCCCCCCCCCCCCCCCCCCCCCCCCCCCCCCCCCCCCCCCCCCCCCCCCCCCCAAAGTGAAGAGTTAAGAGAGAAAAGTGAATTGGATAACTATCCCATTAATAGAGCAGTCTCCACTTTCTACTCTCCATAGACATCTTATTAAGAGACCATTTGGTAACGTT
Source organism: Quercus phellos (assembly GCA_028566155.1). Lineage (NCBI taxonomy): Eukaryota > Viridiplantae > Streptophyta > Magnoliopsida > Fagales > Fagaceae > Quercus > Quercus phellos. The sequence goes on from JAOWBE010146879.1 coordinate 189, forward strand.
GTTTTTATTTTTTGAAAATATATGTGGGTGAACAGACATCTTATCAAGGGGACTGTTATATAAAGGCATAGTTGTCAATATCGTACGATATGTATCGTATCGTATGTAAAAAGTTCTATATCGTATCGGCGTATCGTAAGTGCTCATTAATTGTATGATACAGTGTGTGTATCATATGAATCGTATCGTATCGTAAAATCGTACGTATCGTACAATACATAGACAAATGCTTTAAAATGTGGTTTTTTTATTAAAATTTGTACTTTTATTTGAATCTAACAAATTGTTAGACTTGTTTTAAACATAAAATCATTAGGGTACTTAATTTAACCTAATAAAGGAACATATTCATAAGTTTCTTTCCCTCTTTCTTTTACAAAATTTGGACTACACAGTATATACTTACACTTCACTTTAATATTTGCAAATTTATTTTCTATACTATGAATAAGATATTAATAGAAAATATAATTATTTTTTATTTTTTTTCATTATTGTCATAAGTCCAAGAAATTAGAATGCCAAAAAGAAATTTTTTTAATTATTAAAATAAAAAGAACAAGAAAATATAGTAAATGTTAATGACGATAAAGAAAATGTTAATGAAGAAATAAATCTGCAAAATAATAAACGTGATAATAGCATTGACTTAGACATGGTTGATTAGCCAATATGATGAATATGATAAAATAAATTAATTTTTGGGTCATTTGTAATATATTATAACTTATGAATTTAAGCAATTTGAATGTGTATGTTATAAACACGTGCTAGTTTGATTTATTTAGTTAGCTTGTTAAATATTATTACATAAGTGATGAATAAATTACTTATCAATTGAATATATTCAAAATTTAATTATAATGAATATACCCTTTATATATGTATATCTATAATTTTTTTATAGATTTTATTAAGTGTTTATGTATTTTACGATACACGATATGATATAATACACGATACAAAAAAAAAAAATCAAAAATCGATTCACAATATATTCACATTTTGACAACTATGTATAAAGGTATAACCGTGCAAAGCATGGTCTCACTTTGCCAGGTGCTTATCCGTAATGTGCATTTAAATTGAAAGAGGAAGTGATAGAGTTTTAGTATGTTTTTTTCTTGGCCGGAAGAAGTGAAGAGTTAAAGAGAGACAAAGAAGTGAAATGGTTTTTGTTGAAGCAATAAGTGCTAACCATAAAAGCTGCATCGTTTCAATTTTTGAGGTTGGACAGAAATATATATGAAAGGTCTTAATAATAAAAAAAGCATCCCAACAAAGAACGAAGTGAAAAATGAAGAATCTAACAAAATGATTCAGTTTCTTTATAGGTATAGTACAAGTGTTATATAATCATATCAGAACAAAGGCTAACTGGGTACATAGTTATAAAAAATCATCAATATAGAATATCGGGCAGGGTGAACTTGGAATCTGAACTCCTTGTATAGAGTACAAGTTGCTATATATTTTATGGACTGTCCAGCAAATAATACTAAAAGGGAACAAATAAAGGAAACCCAACACACAAAACACAGAACAAAGCAACACCCTCTCAAGTAAAACCAAAAGCTAAATTTATTTTCTCAAATTCCATGACCTTCCATTGTCATTTAAGCCCTTCCTGGTGGCACAGCAATCATCAAGAACAACCTCCTCATCGCCCTTTAGGATTGACAATCTGTGAGAAGATTGCACTGGTTTCTACGGATTCATCACTTGTTTCATGCTCACTTTCGATACTCAGGTTTTTACGATGCATTGCCATAGTATCGTTTTTTGGACTTTCATCAGAAGCGCTGCTTTCCTCGCCTTGTGAAGAATGGTTTGAATCTTCATTGTTATCCTGCAATTGGAGAGCAAACTCAAGGTTCCACAGCACATCACCCATAGAAGGGCGTTCATATCCAACCTCAGCCAAGCACTTCTCAGCTGTATCTGCAAACTTCTTCAAGCATTCTGGATGGATCTTCCCCTTTATATTAGGATCAATAATATCATCGAGAACTCCTTTACGTTTGCAATTTAAAGCCCAGTCTGCCAAACTAACCTGTTCCTTTGGAAGGCTAGGATTGAGAGCAGGCCTTGCACACAAGACCTCAAAAAGGACAACCCCGAATGAGTAGACATCAGACTTCTCGGTCAACTGTTGCCTCCTGAAATATTCAGGATCCAAGTAACCAAAGCTACCCTTCACCACTGTAGTAACATGACCATTATTCATATTTGGACCTGTTTTGGAGAGACCAAAATCTGAAACCTTGGCAACCCAATTCTCATCCAAAAGAATGTTTGTTGTTTTGACATCTCTATGGATAATGGTGTACCTTGCGCCTGTGTGAAGGTAGTGAAGTCCCCTTGCAGCTCCAATGCAGATCTCCAACCTCTGCTTCCATGAGAGAGGTTGTTTGGTCTTGTAGACATGATCTCTCAGAGTCCCATGTGCCATGTAGTCGTAAACCAAGCACATCTCATTACCTTCCTCACAGAACCCAATTAAAGACACCAAATGCTTATGTCTCAGCTTAGAAAGCATCTCAATTTCAGTCTGGAACTCATTAACTCCTTGTTCTGAAGATGGGTTTGACCTCTTGATGGCCACTGTGATCCCTCCATCGATAACTCCTTTGTAAACCTTCCCAAAGCCTCCAACCCCAATCACAACAGACTCATCAAAGTTCTTAGTAACTTTTTTTATCTCTGCCAAGGAGAAGTGGCGGCATAGTCCCTGGGCCAATGCTGAGATGTTGCTGCTAGCATTACTCTTCCCTGATATTGTTGATTTGCTGCCACTCGTATGCGAGTTTCCATAGATTGGTAGCCAGCTAGAAGTTTGAGAATCTGTTCCATAGATTTGTCTCTTTCGTTGGTAGACAACAAAAACAAGTGCAGCCAGAATGCCAAAGGCTGCAGCTCCTCCAACTGCTCCACCGATCACCTTAGCTTTACTGTTATCTGATTTCTTGAAAGAGGACTTTTCCACTGCCTCAGACTGGACAAGCATAGGTGAAGGCTTTGGATTGGGGCCTGCCAAGTTTCCAGTCGTGTCACTGAGCTTGAATATCTCTAGTCCGTTGAGTAATGCATCTAAGTACTCAGGCCGTGTTTCGTTTGTGGGATGCAAAGCCACCCAAAGGTTCTGATCTCCCGAGGCATCTGTGAAATATGTCATGTAATCTTGGAATGTTGGCACTGCCTTCCCCTCACTCCACGCGATCACGTCTGCTGTAGCCTCTGCTGTTTGATTGTTTACAAAGATGGAAAACACCAGCTGATTGGGTTTGCTATAGTAAAAGTCACAGAAATGAAACCTCAGAAGATAGGTAGAATTCGGATCAACCTGGAATACCCATGTGAGGTTGAAACCCTCAGTGATTGCCTTATCTACACCCATTGATCTTGAAGAGCTGTAAACCTCAACAGGAGCCACATATGCCGGCATGCTTTTATACTGGATTTTAACATTTTGGCTAATAGCATTGGTTGTCCCCAATTGAGCACCATTTATATAAGGCAAGTCATCATACCAAGTCCGGGTAAGACCAGAGTCATTGGTTGGAGGAATGAACTGTCCAGCAACATTCAGTCTATACATTGTCTGCGAATGGACACCCTTGACATCAATTTGGTCAGAGGTCCCTACCATTTTTGCCGAGTCAAATAAGTCTGGCATTTCAATCACCTCAATGCCATTGACAAAAGCAAAAGAACTAGAAGGCTTAAAGATTACTGTCAAAGTATTTGAATCCAATGGCGCCAGGGAGTATTCTCTAACAATGTAAGCTTGTGAAAGGGCCTGACAAGTAATTGAAGCACTGAAATTCTTCAAGAGCGTGAGGCCATTCACGGTCACTGAGAAATAGGAGTCTGCAGGATTGAAATTGCCATAAGCAGATGGATAAAAATGGAGCCTTAGCCAATAACGCTTATCGGTTTTCACTTGGAACTTGTATGTTGCCTCGGATGTGAAAATTCTGGCTGTCATGTATGGAATCTCAGAAAGAAGTGAAGGGTCTTGGAATCCAGCTCTAATGGTAATTGAATTGCTTCCATTAAGGTACTTGGAATCTGGTGCCCATTTCCTACCATACATGTCTGTGCCACCATCTGCCAAGCCACAGCTCAGGACTAATGAGTCCGACTGAGCACCCCATACATGAAGGGCATTCAAGAGAAAAGATACGCAAACAAGAAAAAACAAAATATGCTTGTTGGTGTGCATGGTTTTGAAGAGAGAAAAAGATTGATTGCACGCGCTTTGGCGTACAGGAAAACAATGTAGGCTGATCAAGAAAGGAGAGGAAAAAGTTTTCCTGTACGCCGAAAAACAACACAGCTTCTTGGATTTACCCTTGTGATATGAATGGCACAAATAGTTTAAACCATCTCTAACCATGGAGGCTCATTCATTTGCAGACTTACCTGGATTTCAGGGACAAAACCAGGCAAGAAGAAAAGGTAAACTTTTTATTGTTCTTTAGTATTATGGGAACATTCTTTTTGTCATTTGTTATGTTTTCCATTTTAGGCGTTGGTCCAAAGTAACGTGTAATTGTTTGAGATTCAGAGGTAGTTCAAAACCAATGATAGAGAGCAAGAATCGTGAATCTACAGGTTGCATTCGTTAGAAACAAAGTTTGAATTCCTATAAGAAGTAAAACAACATGCTATGTTTAGTATTGCTGTCCACAGAATACGGAGATTGGAGGGCTTATGTTTGCATAATAAGTTTGTTAAGAGGGTTTTCAAGGGAGCCACTGAAATAAGGTAGCTGAAGAAACCTCTTTTATGTATGACTTCGTGGATTTCAAAATCTCATATCAACTGTTTTTCAAATTTTCTTATGATGCACATCATCTGTTAATATTTCTCAAATGAAATTGTCTTTAATCTTTTCTAAAAGAAATTGCAAGATTGAAATGTGTTGAAAAATAAAAAGTCACCAGAAATAAGGTGATAAGTTGAACTATAAAGTACTAACAACATTATTACACGTTATTAATTATTTAATGAAAATGATGTACTAATACTATTCTTTTTTTTCTTTTTTCTTTTTTATTTTTTGAGAATCTAATACTAATCTTATAGTTCTCGGTGAAAAAAAATATTTAATAAATTGTTGAAGAATTTGATAACATTGTTATTTGGTAGAGAAGTCAAATTTGAAGGACAAAAAATGTTTTACAGATGAATCTCAACTCTCAAAGAAAGCACAAAACCCATTTCAAAATGTTAAAGTCTAATCCTTTACACTTCATTTGGGAGTTCATAAAGGGATGAAATTACTAAATCATAAAACAATGGAAAGTAACAGAATGAAATAAAATGTTTTTAAATAATGAAAAAAGAATGGAATAGAATGAAATTAAGTAATTTTGTTTGAATGTTTTAAAATAAAAGAATGGAAATAAATAGAAAGTAAATAACCTTATTAGGAAATAACATAAAAAGAAATTTATTAAATCGTTTTATGATAATATTACTATTAAATCCCTATTTTAAAATAAATTGCCGAATAAATAGGGGTATTTTGGAAGTTTCATTAAACTAAATTCTATCCACTTAAATTTCTCCCAATTTAGGGGGAATGAAAATTTGAGCATTTGAGGGATTAGAGAGGAATAAAGTATTTATTCTTACTCATTCTATTCACTCCCCCTTTGACTTCCAAATGTAGTGTTAAGGGTTAGCCAAAACACCAAGTGAAAGTAAGCTAAAAAACTAAAGCCCAAGACATCGAGGATATAGTATGCTGAGTGAACTCCCAAATCACACCATTGCTCCAGCAAGGCAAAATAGAACCGTATACCTAACTATCAATGAGCCCTCTTTTACATAGAGAATTCTTCTTATTAACCCTTAGGCTTGGCATAATAAATTAAATCCTATAATGGTAATTGCCATAATGAGCTTTTTAAAAATTTTATTTTACATATACTACACTCCCAATGAATGTAATTATTCCCTTCTAAATCTTTTTCCCTCAAGGCAAAACTTTGGTACAATTCTCTAGTTGTTGTACCTTAGGTTCCTCTATTAAATTTATCATATGGTTTATTAGCCAATGCAGCACAATCATGAGGCTTACTGGTTTATTGGCCTATAGACCTAGTGTACAATTACAACTTTCAAAATTACATGATTGAATTTGAATGGAGAGTTTAAGACAATACATAAGAAAATATACATAAGTTTTACTGTTCATTGTATTGAAGCGGAAACATTTGTTATAGAAGTTGATGATTAAAGACGAAGTATGGCACTTATTACATGGTAGGTGATCGTAGTTAGTGGATAATATTGTTGATGTCAATGAATTTATGGTCTCCTAAGGAATAAAAATCATTTATCCTATGTTGAGTGTTCCACAATACTACACCAGACATAACCTTACACATATCTATCTTTTTATATTCTTATAAATTAACCAAAATTTAAAATGGGAAAAAAAAAATTCAAGTACATGGCATATTATGATTGTTTGGAGCATAAATTGGAACACTCAAAGTACAACAAAGGATTTCTATTCTCTCCTTACATTAGTTTTTAAATACTCCAATAACATTATCATCTCTTATATCCTAAGATTATTATTTTATTTTATTTAGATATTTTAACAAATTCTTAACATTAACTTTAATTATTGTCATTATACAATTGTAAATCATTTTCATTTTACTATAAGACATATATAGTTTGTATCAATTAAAATTCTATAATATTTTTTTTTATCACATTATAAGTTAGGAGAAGAAGTACGTATATGATTTCTTAAAGCTTTCATACTACTCAAATTGCAAATCAGATTATTAATGATTGTTATGATTTCTTGCTTATGAAATAAAGAATGAAAATCCTCTATCTTATTATCACTATTTTTTGCTTTATACTCCACCAATCACAAATTTTTATGCGCTTGATTTTTTTTTTTTTTTTTTTCTATTTAAAGTTTAGTGATTTTATAAGGAAAGAAAAAAGAATATTTAGAAAGCTGGAGCATAAGATAAAATACAAAAAGTGAGATAGAAAATTTTTATTATGAAAGAATATCCTTAATCTCAAAACTCCCAACCACTCTCGCCACCAATTTGGCATGAATAAATATGAGCTGGGCTAAATTCCTTCATTAATGATAGTAATACTTACTGAACTTTCTTCATTTCTATGAATCCAAATGATTCTGATTGTTAATATTTTGTTTTTTCATGAGTTCTGCATCACAAGATTCACAACAAAATCTCCTTAATTTAGCCAAAAGAACAATAGAACTTCGCTACTTGGAATGTACTTGAACAGTAATCTTGTCTTGTATTTAAGAAGACATGATGGTTAGCTGCTGGGCTATTTGTGTCACACAACAGAAACGACATATGGCATAATAACTGTCACCCTCAACTTCTATAACGGTTCCTCTTTGTATCCCATGAAAATCGGATTGGAATGTACTTAGCACATGAAAAACGGATTCTATAGCAGTTGCTCTTGTTTTAGGATTAAGTTACTGGAATGCAGGTAAACCTCCCAAACAAACAGCACAAATACCCCCTAAAAATTGACTACTTACCCCCTAAAATTAACTCAGGCATTGCAGCTAGACAGTTACAAATGAATGGCATGTAAGACACCAAGAGAGGACTCAATGAATGGTGTGACAGACGCCTCTTTTACCCATCTATTTCGACTTTCACAAGCATTAAAACCCTTTGCAACACATCCTCCGTTGAGCCGGTTGGGCCGGTGACGTCCGTCAATAATCAAATTCTTTTCTTGGATTCAATACTTCTGCGTTCAGGTGACGCACCCCCCACCCCCATCGTACACCTCAAAAAGAAAACCCCGGGCTGACGGGGGCGGCTCCAGTCGCTGCCGCAGCCACTTGATCAATCATTTTGTGCAGCATTACCTCTTTCTTAGGCAACAAGAAAAAGAAAAAAAAGGGAAAACAAAGAAAAAGATCTCACTTCATTAAAAAAATATATATTAAAAATGCAGGGCGAGCAACGTTTGGCTAGAATGTCATCTTCATCATCATCCCCATCATTGTATGAGTCAGAAGAGGAGCTTCAACGCATGCCACTGGCACCTCCGCCTTGGAAGAACCGCAGATGCTTGTCGAAACAATTATCTATGTGTGAGACCCCGCGTGACATTGCGTGGGAGAAGAGACGCCGACAAATTATTAGACAAGAGCGTAAAAAGAATGGCATTAATCAAGATTCTGAGGACCTCACCGATGAGGACTTGAACGAGCTCAAAGGAAGCATAGAGCTCGGGTTCGGATTCAATGAAGAAGATGGTCAGACATTGTGCAACACTTTGCCTGCTCTCGACCTTTATTTTGCAGTGAATCGACAGTTTTCAACAAGTCCTGTCTCAACGCCTGGTGGTTCATCATCATCACTCGATGTCCGTTCTTCATCTTTTGAGAGCCCAAAGAGTGAATCTGACGCATGGAAGATCTGCAGTCCAGGTAAAGTTTCTACATTCAAACCAATACTAAAAAAATGATTTTACGAAAAATTCCCATATCAGTACAGACATATTAGTGTACCAAGTTTTTGTGTAACTTTGATAAACATAAAAAGAATTTCATTATGTGTTTACAAACATAAAATGTAAGTTTTTGGTAATATTTTGATTTTTTCATGACTTGCAGGGGACGATCCTCAACAAGTTAAGACCAAGTTGAGGCATTGGGCTCAAGCCGTTGCTTGTTCTGTGATGCAGTCTTTTTGAAGAGTTGGATGGCCTTGTACAGACAAAGAATACTAGATTGAGACAGAAAGGAAAAACACACACAAAAAAGGGCAGAGAGGAAAGTTGCTTAAGCTTAATTAGGGTTTTCTTTAACTGTATGACTGCTACTACTACTGCCAACAAAAAGATGGTGCAGCTTAATTCCGGATACTGCAATTATAGGGGCCAAAGAAGTCCATTGGCATTGATCTGATCAGACCACTTTGCTTAGAAGATTATGATTTTACCCACTTCTTTTTTTTTTCTTCTCTTTTTACTCTTTTTAAAGTTTCTTTTGGCACATATATATATATAAATATATATGTATATTTGTGTAAACAATCTTGTGTCATATAGACTTGGCTTGGTATTGGAACTATACCAGCTAAAGTCATGTAATTTTGATTGCAATGTTTACATAAGATGAATAGATGAATTTGAATTTCCAGCCTCTTGCTCAGAATTATGCTAAGATTGTGACTTATTGAAAAGTTCATTACTTCACTTGGGTTCTCCTCCTTTAAAGTAATTACAGAGAATTAATTCTTCCCATATAGCTATTAAATATGATCAAGCAGGCTTGTCCTTGAGTCAGACAATTCTTTCCTTAAATCCCCAAGTGCTATGCATCATTCTTTTTATTTAGTTAGAAAGTTATGGTTTGTCAAATTCCATGTTCCTGACATAGATTCAATTCTTTATAAATTTCAAGTTGGTGGAGAAATTGTGTACTAGACTACTAGTAGTATGTTTCTGGTGAAGAATTTACAATTAAAAAGGAACATATTGTAATTGGCAGGGAAAGGAATGATTGTGGCACTGTATTAATGGTGGAGCTTGCTTGAAGTGCTTGTGCTGGTCTCACTCTTGGAGTTGCATGGAAAGATGGAAGCTAGGCTAAGATGGAAAAATGAAAGTTTCATTTATTGTTCTCCACCGTTCCAGAAGTTTCTATCCTCTATGCGAATATGCTACTCCTTATGACATAATTTTCCTATAATAGGAAAATGGTTGTATCCTAACCCACGAGTCAACACCAATCTAGAATCACGAGAGCATTTCAAAAACTCTCTTTTGTTATATGTTTGTTTTGAACCGATTCAACACCCGGTTCATCCTTTCGGTTTTGTGAGAAACTAACATTTGCAATGCACTTTTTCAAAAATGTGGGTTACACGGTATTTCTCCACTTTTTAAAAGGGTTATATAATTATATCGTAATGCTTTTGATGTGTTATTAATTAAAAAGAGACAATTCAAAATTTAATTATGAGATGATTGAAACTCATTAATCACATTCATTATCACACCAGTTTGTAAACTTTATATATTTGAACTTGTAGGATCTTTAGCATTTTTCAAATTTTATTATGGGAATATCTAATAATTTCGTGCAAAAGATATATTCACTATTTCCATTTCTAATTACTTTTAGAGTTTGCCAATCATTGGGTTTTTTACACCTTCTGAAAAATTTTGATTTGAGAACACTGCGTGTTTAATGTTTACTAATTAATAAATTTAAAAATTAAACATACTGATTGAAAAAAATTAACCCATTCGATATAATATACTATAGAAGTTCAATAAAGCAACAAAGATATGATGTGGATGTCAAAAAAGAAAAATAAAAGATATGACGTGATTTGGTTAAGAAGTGGAAAACCAATATAACAAATCTCTCCAAAGGAAAACCATTGCTTGAAAACAAATAGTCCCATAGAAAATTCACTAATGAAAGTACAGTTTCAATAATCAAAGTCTCATAAAACCTTTATATATGGCCTAGACTTTATGCAACCTCTGCAAATATATTACTCTTGCCTTCCTACCACAGTAGTCTCATATATATCATACAGAATCTTTATGTAGTGATCCCTTCCATGAACTCTTCGCCCGCAAAAACTTAAATTAAACCTCTTGCAATCCAAGGAACCTCCCTAAAGGTTTGAACATAGTAAACCTCACTGGATATTTGGCTTTGTGGTTTCAAGCTCTCATATACTGACTGGATTGGAATGTGAGTGGGATAATAAAAGGGGTTTTCTATGGAGTAATAGGCATGAATTCTTTTAATGGTCTTGTCCAAATCATATGGATTTAAGGTAAGTGACAAGATCAAGAAACAAAAGAAGTTCTTCTCCAAAGAAAAAAATTTAAAAAGGAAACAAAAGAAGAGATGAAGATTTTTGAAGGTAGGCGCACGGGCTCACTCTAATTCCTTAAGCTCAACAAATTAAAAAAAGAAAATGTACCCAAGAAAGATAACCTATTAACACACCAAAAATAATGCTACAAACATAATAAATTTAACAATTTTTTTCACAACATTTGAAGTGGCAGATTATGAATAGTGCAACATCATTTTTACATAAAATTGCATAACATATAATTTTAATTTTACACTCATAACAATCTGCCATATCAATAGTTGTGAAATTTGTATCTACATTTATTGAGATAAAAATCAGCTTCAACATATATCTATGAACTCCAAGTTGTCAATTCGCAAATAGAATTAAACTCCCTGCAATTTAACACCAAAAGTATTTAAAAAAATTCAACATGGACACTCAAGTAATTAGGGAAAAAAACATACAAACAAACAACCATGACCATAATATATATATGGTCATTGGATAACAGGTTTCTTCATGTCCATCCATCGGACAACTAGTGTGTTATATGAGTTCAACTTGTAATATCACTTAGGTTTCATCCATTTGTAGGCCAAATTTGATACTAAACTGGTTTTACACTTTGTAAGTTGTAACTAAAAACTTATAACTATAATGCTGTTATTATATTAAAGACTTAAACATTGGCAGTTACTCTCCACATCTCACAAGTACTTATACTATTATCACACTAAAGGTGCCCACATGGTGGTATAAATTATATTAGTATTATTTGAAAATCTTTGTGACCTTAGAAGTATTCCCTTTGCCATGTATCTCTCTTTATAGTAGGTTACTACCATTCACATCAACATAGTCAAACTTTAAGTTTTAACTAAATTATAATCTATCTCAAAATAAATAAATAAATAAATTATACTGTAGTCAGAAGTCTAATTTTTCTATTTTGGCTAGGTCAGCATTTGTGGGTGACTGTTGTGACCCGGACAAGGATAGACTCGTGCAATTGATAAAGCTTAATGTGGATTGGATGGATTTGATTAGGATGAATAAAGAGCTAAATATTAGCTTGAGTTTTAAATGATCTGATCATTGCTTTGCACTAATTCATGCTATTAGATAGGAGTTGGTTCCTTTAATAAAGGAGTAGTTGGATGAGACCTTCCCATCTTTGTAGGTTGCCTATTTATGTAAGCTTGATATGCGAATGGCAAGCAAATCAAGCCCGCCAAAAATTCTTGAGTCTTTTTCCTACACTAGAAGGTTGATAATCTTGAATTGACTAAACAAAATTTTATTTTTTAGTTAAATAACGAATTGATTAGACTCCTAAATTTTAGAGAGAGAAAAAGACGTTTTTTTGGCTTTAATTTTGTTTGCCAATATTTTGCATATCACGCAGAATTATTAGGGTTTTGGTGCTTATATAGTTATATTATGTGGTTTGATTAGGTAAGATTGAATTGCGGGAGGATTGGCTACACGTGGCAAAATTGGTCGAGATTTATTAACCTGACTTAAAATCCAAATTTTTTTTATCCGAAGTAAAAATGGGTTGATTTGTGATCTAGCCCATTTTTGCGGGTCTAACCCATGACCCGAACCATTCTTCAAAACTTTTATTTTTTGGTAAAAATAAAAAATAAGAGTAAGACATGATTGATTTACTTGTTTGTTGTGGGCTTTATAATGCATAACTCAAACTCATTTGATAATACTATAATGCATGTATTTTTTTTTTTTATTTACAAAAAAATCATCAATTTTTTAAAAACATTTTTTGGATAATGTCATTCAGAAAAAAAAAAAAAGTGTATATATATATATATATATATATTTAATGTTATCAACTACAATAACCTCAAGAAAAAATTAACATTTATCTAGTTGCATGTAAACGAATTGAAAAGTAAATGATTGAGGCATTTTTTCTTACTTGAATAATGCGATAAGTGAATATTTCTAGACATCAAATGACAAATTACATGCCAAGATTATTTGGTTGCAATAGAGTGAAAAACATATATTTGAAATATTATAAACAAGTATGAAAAGCATTTAGAGGTGTGAAAAAGTGAAGTTGAAGTATATCAATGAATTTGACATAAATTACGGATGCTTAAGCCTATTTTTAACAATTCATAGCCAAAAGAAATGACTTTTCAAATAAAAGAAGATATTTCATGGCATATGTGTTGCTTAACAATGACATGATATTCATAAAAGAAAGCATGTATAAATAAGTAAATAATCAAACTTCGGTACATATTCCCAAATTGAAACATAGTGTGTAGTTGGATGAGACCTTCCCATCTTTGTAGTTTGGCTATTTATGTAAGCTTGATATGTGAATGCATGGCAAGCAAATAAGGCCCGCCAAAAAGTCTTGAGTCTTTTTCTTACACTAGAAGGTCGATCATCTTGAATTGACTAAACAAAATTTTATTTTTTAGTTAAATAACGAATTGATTAGACTCCTAAATTTAAGAGAAACAAAAGGAGGTTTTTCTTTTTTGCTTGCCATTATTTTGCATATCACGCAGAATTATTAGGGTTTTGGTGCTTATATAGTTATATTAAGTGGTTTGATTAGTTAACATTGAATTGCGGAAGGATT
>JAOWBE010146906.1:0-16238 GCA_028566155.1 Quercus phellos
GGGTGTAAGGGGCTTAAAATAATTTCAACTGCAAAAAGGGTGTTTTTCTTAGTCAATGAAAAATTATTTCAATTTGACCAATTTTTTCAACTGCCTCAAGCACCCAAAAACGAGGAAAATGTTTTATGAAAAATCTTTGTTGGGTCGATTTTTAGAAAGGAAGTTAAATTAAGCCTGTCAAACTCAAATTTGAAATAAAACAAAGTCAAGCCCATAACACAAACACACTTTAGTATTAAATAGACACTAGTGGTGTTCTAAAAAAAAAGATGCAATTTAAAGGCACTAACTCACAAAAAAAGGAAAAATAGACAAAAGAATACTTTGAATCTTTATTAGTCATAAATTCAATGGGATGAGAGAGAGAGAGAGGAGAGCACTACTGTGCTGCAATGATTTGCTACTTCTTATGATTCAAAAGATTAAGATAGACTAAGTAATGTAAGTATTTACCATCCATATCACACTTCTTTGATTTCCCACAAAAAATAAAAATAAAAAAACATAAATTAGGCTAATTCATGAAAAATAAAACATTACAAATAGAGATAGTGGAACCAAAAGGATTTAGGTATTGTTTTATGTGGGCTTGTAGGGCTTTTAGCAAAAGTAGCCATCAACAATCTTTTACACTGAAAGTCTTATTAGAACTCTTTCTCTAAAAGTTAAACTCTTTCCATTCCTTTGGTGAATTTTTTGAAATAATTAATGTGAAGGAGAGAAGAACAAACACCAAGCTAAGTGAGTAATGAAATTCAAAATTATTCATTTTATTTTATTTCAAAAATATGTCGAGCTTAAGCTCATCATCAAATTAAATTGCATGTTCAAGTTTGGTTCATTTTTATATATATATAGTTCAATTTTATTCACTAGTTTTTTGTTTATTATATATATATATATATATATATATAGAGAGAGAGAGAGAGAGAGAGAGAGAGAGAGAGAGAGTACTACTAATAAAAAAAATTTAACCATTCAAAAATCTATACTAAAAATTTAAAATTGAATGATAGTTAAAAAGATTTTTTTTTAATGAAATTTGAAATTTTATTATTTAAATTAATTAGATATAATGATTTGGGTTTCTAAATTAATAAATATTAGATTCACTAATTTTATATTGTTAAATTTCGAATTTATATTATTTATATCAACTTATTTACAAATTTACACAATCTAATTTCAAATCTATATAAGTATATTTGTAATAATAAAATAAAACATACACACATATATACTTAAATCAACTCTTATATTCACGAACTTGGTTATAAATATGTTATAATATTTGAGCCCTACTAATTTATTAGTCAAAATCTAATATTTAAGCATTCTCAACACACAAAACAAAACAAAAACAAAACAAAACAAAACAAAAACAAAAACAAAAACAAAAAAAAAAAAAAAGAGTTTAATAACCTTAAACTTAACGCATTTGTTAAATGTTAAATATACCGATATGAATTGTTCATTAACAACGGCTGTTCATTTTAAGATTCTCAATCTAAACAAGAAACTCCATTCATTTTAAGATTCTCAATCTGAACAAGAAACTGACAGCTACATAGGTAATCCTTTATTTGTGCATGTGTCCAAATTAAATATTATTCAACTCATCTAATCTATCAGCTAATATTGAAGCATTTTCCCTATAAATTCGAGTATGCAGCTCCAAAAGCTATCACTGATGAAGTGAAAATCGTCAGTATTCGTGAGTGCATCTAGATGGAGCTATGTCCTTGTATGTATTTTGCAAGTGTAGGAAGATGGCTCCCTGCCACAACATCTCCGATGCCAAAGTTAGTACAAGGAAGCCTCTTAAGAATAATAAAATATCAAAATGACTATGAGTAATTTTAGAGGTGTCTATGTACCTGGTATGTAGTTGATTGGAGTGTATATATACAGCTTTGAAGTTCCTAGGGGGCTTTAATTGTGGCTTTAGTGCCCTTTTTGTAACACCTCATGCCTTATGAATATGGGTTTTGACGAGGCTCCAACGGTCTGCCAACTGTTTAGTAACTACCCCAAGCATTGAATGTCTTTATTCATGGTCTTTCTGTTCTTCGTCTATGTCATAGGTTTAGAACCACTAATATGGCCAAAAGATAAGGCTAGCTCTAAAAAATGAACACAAAATAAAGTTGAAAAATGTTTATTTATTTATTTATTTATTTTTAATAGGAAACCGTGGGTGGGATTTTTTTAAAGAAGGTGGGGTAGTTTTATTTTTTGTTAACAGAACTTAGTATAGGTGTTTTTGTAAGAGAAGACCGTAGGGTGGTTTTTTTTTTTTTTTTTTTTTAAGAAGGTGGGATGGTTTATTTTTTAGGAGAAAGTGGGGATTGTGGATAGTTTCTATTTTTTCACTTTTTTGTTATTAATTTTTGTCAATTTATGGTTTTAACCCTATTTCTTATTTTTTAGGAATTTATATCAACATAGAAGTAGAAATTTATTATTTTTTTTTCAATTTACTATTTTAATCCTATTTTTAAGTTTTAGGTTAATTAATTTAGGGGTATTTTTTACAATAAAAAAGTAATAACTAACTTTCTGAATCCTTAATTTACTATTTTAAACCCATTTTTAAGTTTTAGGTCAATTAATTTAGGGGTATTTTTGACAATAAAAAATGCAATAACTAACTTTCTGAATCCTTTTAATATATACAGATTTTTGAATCCTTAATTTTCTATTTTAACCCTATTTTTAAGTATTAGGTCAATTAATTTAGGGGTATTTTTTATAGTAAAAAAAGCGCAGTAAAAAAAGCAATAACTATAGAGGTGTTTTGACAAGAAACTGATAGCTACATAGGTAATCCTTTATTTGTGCATGTGACCAAATTAAATATTATTCAACTCATCTAATCTATCGGCTAATAATGAAGCATTTTCCCTATAAATTCGAGTATGCAACTCTGAAAGCTATCACTGATTAAGTGAAAATCGTCAGTATTCGTGAATGCGTATAGATGGAGCTGTGTCCTTGTCTGTATTCTGCAAGTGTAGGAAGATGGCTCCCTCAAGGAAGCCTCTTGAGAATAATAAAATATCAGAATGACTATGAGTAATTTTAGAGGTGTCTATGTACCTGGTATGTAGTTGATTGGAGTGTATAGATACAGCTTTGAAGTTCCTAGCCGTTAGGGGCTTTAATACTGACGATTTTCACTTCATCAATGATAGCTTTTGGAGCTACATACTTGAATTTATAGGGAAAATGCTTCATTATTAGCCGATAGATTAGATGGGTTGAATAATATTTAATTTGGTCACATGCACAAATAAAGGATTACCTATGTAGCTATCAGTTTCTTCACCACTGGCATGTTCTGGCTAGTTTCTTCACCACTAGCCACCTAGTATGTAGTTGATTGGGGTGCATATATACAGCTTTGAAGTTCCTAGCCCTTATAGGCTTTAATACTGACGATTTTCACTTCATCAATGATAGTTTTCGGAGCTGCATACTCGAATTTATAGGGAAAATGGTTCATTACTAGCCGATAGATTTGATGAGTTGAATAATATTTAATTTGGTCACATGCACAAATAAAGGATTACCTACGTAGTTATCAGTTTCTTCACCACTAGCGTGTTCTGGCCAGTGGAGTTAATGCTCCAATTGTGTGATTCTTGGGATTTCCCGCTGAACTTCAGTTTTTTGTGCCTTGGTTTTTAAACTTCCTTCATTTTTATTTTTCCCTTCACTTTTTCCAAACTTCCAATTATCGCTCTGAGCTTCTTCTTCTCCAATTTTCATTTGTGATTTTCTCTAAGCCGATGCATTTAGTGGCCAAGTTCTCTACACATTTCTTTTTGAGGTACACCTTTTTTCCTTTCTCTGCTTTCTTTTATGGCATGGACATGGACTACGACAAATTTCTGATTTCTCTTTTGTTTTTTTTATGTTTGCTTTTGGTTTTTGGGGTTTTTAGTATTCATCTATTTCCCTCTGTTTTCTTTTTGGTTTTCATGGTTAGTAGCTCTGAAGTTAGAGTAGTGTGCCCCTCGGTTTCCTTTTTGTTTGCTCGTTTGGGGGCTTCCTTGGGTATTTCTCGTGCTTTTCTCCTCTTGGTTGGGAATGTTGTTTTTGAGGGTAGTGGTTTAGGTGTTGCATTGGGTGAGTAATATTCTTTGCTTAGTCAACGATTAATTGGTTTAAAGGTTTGGTGGGTGAGAGAGAAAGAATGTCTAAGGTTAGATCTAGTGAACTTGAGATTGGGTTGTCTTTTAACTACAATCTGGTGGAAGGGGATACCACCGTCTCTACCATCCAAGAGGTTAGGGCTTTTCATGCCCTGGAAGAGGTGTGTGGTTTGGACGATGACACACTTTGTAGATTTAGGGGTAGATTTCAGTTCCCAGATAGGGTTAAGATTCGTCTACCCTACGAGGAGAAGTGGGCTTGCCATTTCTTCCCTGGGAGGTATGCTTCTACGAAGCTACCTTCCAGTGTGGACTCAGGTTCCCTGTTCACTCGTTTATTATGGAGCTTTGGGGTCGTTTTGGAATTGTTCCTGGGCAACTTATGCCCAATTCGTGGAGGATAGTGGTCAGCTGTATAGGGATATGGCTGGCTGCTACAGACAGAGATATGATTAGAGTGGACAAGCTCGACTACTTATATCATTTGAAGGAATCTAAGGAGCACGAGTACTACGAGCCGATGCCTTGGGAGAGGAGGCTAGGATTGTCCGGGACCTACCTTTTTCCTTCAGATATTGGACACCCTAGTTCTTTTTTGTGTCCGGGGATGACTAGGAGACTCCTTCTAGCGAGGTTTGGGGTGATCTCCCACAGTTGCTCCATCAGTGGAATACCCCAAACTTAGGTGCGTCATGATTTCTTATTGTCCCTTGACTTTCATCGTGCTTATTTTGTCGTTACTAACTCTTTCGTCCATTGTCTTGTGTAGTCAAGAGACGACCCAAGCTTAAAAGCCGGTACAAGGAGCACGTGGAGAAGGTCATCGAGTACTCGAGGACGATTGAGGATTTTGACTATCTGGTGGACCCGCGTACTCTTGCATTTTATTGCCTTGGTCTTGAACCATTTTCCTACATCCTGCAAAATATTGAGGTTGAGCAATAAAAGAGTAAGTGTTAGGCTCGTCCCTGTTGATTCTTTTGCCCTCACTTTATTTATTTATATATATATATATATATATATTTTAATTGTTTTCCTCTTGTAGGAATGATGACTAAGTTTAATAAAGACATGCATGTGAAAATGAGATCAAAGAAGGATGAGCCATTGTCCAATCTTGGTAAGAGGACAATACACGTTATAGGGAAGGGCCCCCCTGTTACTCCAACTATCCCCGGTACTGAGGTGACAAGGATAGCTTCTCCAGCCACTTCTGTCGAATAGATCCCTACTCCTACTTCCAAGAGGCCACACTTGGAAGGTAAAGGGAAGGAGAAGGCTAACTCCCGAGCATCCAATATCTGGGACGATGTTGAACTTGCGGTGGAAAGGGCACACGAGGTCGTCATTGTTGAGGACTTGAAGGTTTTCTCTAGTGTGCCTTCCAACGAGGTCGTGGCTTATCACATCCATAGACTTGTTCAGGTAAAGTACTTGTGCAATTTCAATTCCTTTCCCTTTTTTTTTAAAGGCTCCAATTTTCTTTTTAGGTGCTAGGGGAGAGTCTTCACATCACAGCGGAGTACCTCACCCAGGAAGCCAAGGTTGAGTCCGTGAAGTCCAGGATGGAAGCTTTGGAGGCAAAGAACTGCAAGCTAAAGAAAGACTTAATTGTCATCATGGACAAGGCCAATACTTTAAAGGATAAAGTCAAGACCTTAAGTGACGACCTCAGAGCCGAGAAGCAGCTAACTCTAGAAAAGGATGAATAACTTTTGGCTGCTAAGGAGAAACTTAAGACCAGTGCTGCTAAGGCCGTTGAGGCCTTCCAACAGACTGACGAGTACAACATAGTACTATTCAGTTGGTATTTCAAAGGCTTTAAGCTCCTGAGGAGGCACTTCGTCAAGCATCCTACTAGAGTAGATCTATAGAACTTGGACTTGGAAGAAGTGGACAAGGAGATGGCCACTAACGAAGCCTTCCAGTCCTCGAATCTCGAGGAAAATGCTCCTGAGAGTGCTCCTGCTGGTGACGATGCCAACAATGCCTGAACTTGTCTTTTTTCCTTTGTGAAATCTCTATCTCCTTTTTTTTTTTTTGTAAGTGCCATGTGTATTTTTGGGCCTTTTAAGTCTATTTTGAGAACAATATCTTCATTCAAATTTGAGGACAATCTTTCCTTGTTTTTATGGGTTTTTTATTGCACAAATGACACTGTTTTGGTTGCCCGTTGATTTTGGGCTTTCACTTCTGTTTGTAATTCTATACTTACTTGCTTGTTTGTGTCCTTGTCTCTGTATGATCCTCGCTTGCTTCATTTATTTAGCTGCTTCATTTGCATTGATGCATTGTACTTAGTTAAACTTTCTGTTGTGATCTACCTTTTTGGAGGAGGATTGGCTCGTCCGCAACTTGTACTTGTTTAGGTAGAGAATTGACCTGTACATCATTAGTAACTTATATTCGTTTAGGAAGAACCTTGTTTACTTAGTCATTTTTATGACTTACACCTATTTAAGGAGCCTTGTCATATTTGTTTTCATCAATAACTTACATTCGTCTAGACGGAATCTTGTTACTTAGCCAGTTTTAAGAGTTACACCCGTTTAAAGGATCTTGTCATCTTTGGCTTCGTCAGTAACTTACATCTGTCTAGGCAGAATCTTGTTACTTAGTCATTTTTATGACTTACACTCATTTAAGGGATCTTGTCATCTTTGGCTTCGTCAGTAACTTACATCCGTCTAGGCGGAATCTTGTTACTTAACTATTTTTATGACCTACACACATTTAAGGGATCTTGTCATCTTTAGCTTCATTAGTAACTTACATCCGTCTAGCCGGAATCGTATTTCTTAGCCATTTTTGTGACTTACATCCGTTTAAGGGATCTTGTCATCTTTGGCTTCATCAATAACTTATATCCGTCTAGGTAGAATCTTATAACTTAGCCATTTTTCTACTTGGCTTTTAGGCTGCTAGGCTTATTGAATCATTGGCTAAATAGTCCTTTTATTACTTTCAATAACGAATACAATTTTTTGTTACATCTATTGGTGGTATTTCTTCAAATGCTCAATGTCCCATAGTCGTGGTCGTCTCTGTCCGTCTAAGGTCTCCAAGTGATAGCTCCTTTGTCTGGAGTAATGGACGATCTGATAGGGTCCTTCCCAGGTTTGGCCGAGTTTCCCTTGGATAGGGTCTTTGGTTGCTAGGCTAACTTTGTGTAGGACAAGATCCCCTATGTCAAGTCATCTGAGCTTCACTCTATTGTTGTAGTACTCAGCCATCTTCTGTTGGTATTTGGTCATTCTGCTCAAAGCTTCATCCCTGATCTCGTCCAAGCAATCCAAGTTGACTTTTAGTTTATCGTCATTGCTTTCTTCATGAAACATCTCTCGTCTAACGCTAGTTATTCCCACCTCGACCGAGATTACTGCCTCGATGCTGTAAGTGAGCTTGAAGGGGGTTTCTCCTGTTAGGGTTCTAACTTGTAGTTCTATAGGCCCACAAGGCATTGGGCAATTCTTCATGCCAAGCCCCTTTAGCGTCATCTAGCTTGGCTTTGATGATCTTAAGTAATGTCTAATTAGTCACCTCCGTCTGTCCGTTTGCTTGTGGATGTCTTAAGGATCAGAACTAGTTCTTGATCCCTAAACCTGAACAAAAATCTTTGAAGTTCTGCCTGCCAAACTACCACCCATTATCTGATATGATCGTTCGTGAAATCCCGAACCTGCAAATTATTTTCTTTCATACAAAGCTATGAATTTTTTCTTCAGTGATGGTTGTTAATGCCTCTACTTCAACCCATTTCATGAAATAATCAATAGCGACTAGTAGGAACTTTACCTGTCGTTTACTTTAGGGCAATAGGATGACAATGTCAATTCCCTATTATGCAAATGGCCAAGGGGAGGATATCGTCATCAGTCTCTCGGCTAAAAGGCATTGGACATTCCCAAACCTCTAGCACTTGTCACACTTCTTGACAAGCTCCCTTACATCCACATGCATAGTAGGCCAGAAGTAACCAATTTTGAAGACCTTACTTACTAAGGACCTAGGGCCCACATGGTCTTCACACACCCTTTCATGAATCTCTTTCAGAATATACTTGGCTTCCTCTTCATCTACACATTTTAAGTAGGGCATGGAAAAGCCCCTCTTGTACAGGATGTCATTCAGGATCATGAATCTGGCTACTCTCTTCCTGACCTTCCTGGCCTCTTCGACGTCCTGTAGGAGATGGCCGTCTTACAGGAATGATATGATCGGGCTCATCCAGCTGCCTGTGTTCAAGATCGCAAATGTAGAGATTTCTTCAATGCTAGGGCGTTTCTAGGCTTCCATCTCTAAGCCCATGCTTGTTGATCCTTCTTCTTATGATGCTAGCTTTGCGATTTCATCTACTATCATGTTTTGGCTCCTAGGTATCTACACAAACTCCACCTTATCAAACTCCTGTATCAGACGCTTCGTCAACTTGAGGTATTTTTTCATTCTTTCCTCCTTTGCTTTATACTCCTCTTTTATTTGCCATATTACCAGCTTAGAATTGCTCTGAAGGAGCAAGTTTTCAACTCCTAGTGCTTTTATGACTCTTAACCCCATCAATATTCCTTCGTACTTGACCTCATTATTAGTGGCTGGGAACTTCAGTTAAACTCCGTATTTAAGCATTTCTCCGTCTGGGGTGGTGATAACGACCCTACTCCCCCCCTCTCCTGGGTTGACGAGCCATCGGTCTGTATCATCCACTGTTCTATCTCGTTTGTGTGGCTATCTTCGTCTAGAAGGGTGAACTCGGCGATGAAGTCTGCCAAAGCTTGTACCTTAATGGTTGTCCTAAGGTGGTACTCGATGTCGAACTAGCTAAACTCGATTGTCCATTAGACCATTCTCCCAGCTACCTTGGGCTTGTTCATGGACTTCCTGATGGGTTGATCCATCATTACCAGGATAGCATTCGCTTGAAAGTATGGTCACAGCTTACGCGAAGCTATTATTAGTGCAAATACAATCTTTTCGATCCTAGGATACCTGGCTTCTGCTCCTTGGAAAGCTTAACTAACGTAGTAAATTAGGAGTTGTTTCTTGTCCTCTTCTCGAATCAGGGCTACGCTCACGGCCGTGGCTAATACTACCAGATATAAATATAGATCTTCCCCTTCCTTAGACGAACTTAGGAGGGGTGGGTTGCTCAGGTAGCGCTTAAGTTCTTGAAACGTTGCTTCGCATTCGTCAATTCAGGCAAAAGCTTGCTTCAATGTTTTGAAGAAGGGCAAGCATTTGTCTGTTGATTTAGAGACAAACTTGTTAAGTGCTGCTACCCTTCCTATGAGCTTTTAGACTTCTTTGACGGTCTTGGGCGTTGCCATATCGAGTATGGCTCGTACCTTCTCCAGGTTTGCTTCTATCCCCCATTGGGACACCATGAATCCCAGGAACTTCCCCAAGGCTACCCTAAAAACACACTTGCTAGGGTTCAACTTCATTTGGTACTATCAGAGTGTGCAAATGTTTCCTTGAGGTCGTCTAGATAGGCAGGCTCCTCCTTGCTCTTGATGAGTATGTCATCTACGTACACCTCCATGTTTCTCCTGATCTGCTTACTGAACATTTTGTTCACTAACCTCCGGTAGGTTGCTCATGCATTTTTTAGTCCGAAGGACATTACCTTATAGCAATAAAGCCCTTGACTCATGATGAAAGCGATCTTCTCCTAGTCCTTTTTAGCCATTTTTATCTAGTTGTACCCTGAAAAAGCATCCATGAACGTCAGTAACCTGTGCCCGGCTGTTGAATCCACTAGCTGGTCAATCCTTGGCAAAGGGAAACTATCCTTTGGGCAAGTTTTGTTCAGGTCTGTGAAGTCCACACACATTCTCCATTTCTCATTTGCTTTCTTCACTAGGATGACGTTAGCAAGCCATTCTGGATAGTAAACCTCCTAAATAAAGCTTGTCAATAACAACTTGTTAATCTCATCCTTAACCACTTGGTTCCGTTCTAGAGCGAAGACTTGTCACTTTTGCTGGACAGGCTTCATCTTCGAGTCCACACTTAACTTATGTTGGATGACTTTTGGGGATATACTCGACATGTTCTCATGACTCTATACGAAGATATCCAAGTTCTCTTTAAGGAATTGGACAAGTCTCGTCCTCATCTCGGGACTTAGTGTCATCCCTATTCTGGTTGTCTTTACTGTCTCACCCTCAACCAACTCCATTGTCTCCAGGGCTTCTACTTTATCTTCCTCCTTCTCCTTAATCATCCATGTATGGTTTTCTTTAGCAGCTAGCACACCTTAATAGCATTCCTTGACTAGTACTTGATCTCCTTTTACCTCGCCCACACTGTTCTCTATTAGGAATTTTACTTTCAAGCAATAGGTAAACGTGGTTGCTTTCCAGCGGTTAAGCGTGGGTCTCCCGATGACCACATTGTAGGACGAAGGGCAGTCTACCACTAGAAAGTCCAATCGATGAGTCAACTACCTTGGGTGAGTCTCCACTATAATCGTCAGTGTTACTATGCCCTTGAAATATACCCTATCTCCATTGAAGTTGACGAAGGGAGAGTAAAATGGGCGCAACCTTCCTAGATCTAGCTTCAACTACTAGAAAGCGGAGAGGTAGATGATGTCTGCTGAGCTACCATTATCCACAAGGATTCTCATAGTATTAAATCCTTCTATCATGAGCATTATGACCAAACGATTGTCATGAGGTTGGTTCACTCCCCTAGCGTCTTCTTCTAAGAAACACATGTCTCAGTTCGTCCGTCTTTGTTTAAATGGAGGCATCTTGTGGATGCTGTTCACTTGCCTCTAGTACACTTTCTTAAGGGATTTGAATGATCCATCCGTGGATGGGCCACCTATGATCGTCTTAATCTCCCCGATCATATTTGGCGGGTGCTGGGACGTGTTATCCTCGACACTGGGTGAAAGTTCGTGCTGGTTCTTGTTATCGCCTCTGAATCTACTGGATTCCCCCTTTTTCACATACTTCTGCAGTTTCCCTTTCTATATAAGCTCCTCTATCTATTCCTTTAGGTCCCTGCAATCCTCTGTGTAGTAGTCATGATCTTTATGGAACCGGCAGTACTTCTTCTTGTCACAAACGTTGAAGGATAAATGTAATGGCCTTGGCCATTTAAGATAATGCTCATCCTTAATCTGCGCCAAAATTTTGTCAACAGACATAACTAAATGAGTGAATTTTACCGTTCAAGGATTTCTTTCATCTTTCCTTTTACCCCCGTCATTGGTCTGACAAACTGGACACTCCCTTTTTTGTCCTCTACAATCATCCCCTTTTCTTCCTTTGCCTCCCAGCTTTTCTACGTCCTTTATGGCGGCTAATACATCTTTAACATTCATGTACTTCTGTGCCTTCAAGAGTATCTCTGCCATCGTCTTAGGAGAATTCTTCGCTAGTGAAACCACGAACTCCCTGAACTTCAGCCTTGCCTTAAAGGTCATCAACTGCACCTTGTCATCAACTTCATCTAACTCTAGGGTCTCCCTGGTAAAGTGTTTCACATACGACCTCAGGGTTTCTTTCTCCCCTTGTCTAATGGTGAGTAAGTAATTTGCTGGCCTCATAGGGCGTTGTCCCCCGATGAAGTGGCGCAAAAAGGTGTTGCTCAAATGCTCGAAGCTATCGATGGACAATGTTGGTATCTTTGTGAACCACTTCCTTGCAGCTCCTTTAAGAGTGGTAAGCAAGGAATGGCATAATATCTCGCCAGGAAGCTGTTGAAGGCCTAGTGTTGTCTTAATGGTGTTAAGGTGGTCCTGGGGGTCCTTAAGTCTATCAAACGGCTCAAGCTGAGGCAACTGAAATTTCGACGGTACTGGGCATTCTAAGATTTTCATAGTGAAGGGCGAGTCTGTTGCCTTGACCTTTCTATCCAGACTTCGATCTGTTTTCCCCTTAATGGCGTTCTTTAGCTCATCTATCTCATTTCTCATCTCCCGAAGAAAATCTAAGTTTTGCTCATCTGGGGTAGCTAGTTCTCGATGGTCGCTCCTCCCATGGCTATTTCCCTCATCCTCTTGACCTCATTTCCTAATTCTGCCTAGTGAGTTCTTCGATGGTAGCTGCAAGGGCTTGGACCTATAGAGCTAATGCTGCAGAATCCTAGTTGGACTCCATCTGAATGTAAAAGTTAATTGAAAACTATACTTTAGAACCAAAGTACGAAAATGTCGTCCCCACAAATGGCACCAAGTTGATGAAGTGAAAATCATCAGTATTCATGAGTGCATCCAGATGGAGCTGTGTCCTTGGTCTGTATTCTACAAGTGTAGGAAGATGGCTCCCTCAAGGTGGACACCGGTGTGGTGCGTACCACAACATCTCCAATGCCAAAGTTAGTACAAGGAAGCCTCTTGAGAATAATAAAATATCAGAATGACTATGAGTAATTTTAGAAGTGTCTATATACCTGGTATGTAGTTGATTAGGGCGTATATATATATATACAGCTTTGAAGTTCCTAGCCATTGGGGGCTTTAATTGTGGCTTTAGTGCCCTTTTTATAATGCCTTAAGCCTTATGAATTTGAGTTTTGATGAGGTTCCAACAGTCTGCCAATTGTTTAGTAACCACACCAGGCATTGAATGTCTTTATTAATGGTCCTTCTGTTCTTCATCCGTGTCATGTCGAGGTGGATGAAATTGTTTGATGATGTCATCCACGTAAATTGATTTCGTCATTCCCATCAATCACAATTCTCAAACCCCTTCATATTTGATTCTAAAATAGGCATAAAATTTGCTTTAATTATGAGTTCTACAGAAACTCGAAAACCCCATGCAGTTTTTGTCCCATACCCATCACATGGCCATGTAACACCCATGATGCGACTAGCCAAGCTCCTTCACTCAAGGGGCTTTCATATAACCTTTGTTAACACTGAGTTCAACCACAGACGTTTAATCAGGTCCAAAGGACTTGACCACCTAAAGGGTTTACCTGATTTTCGGTTTGAAACAATACCAGATGGGTTACCACATTCTGATCGTGATGCAACCCAAGATGTTCCAGCACTATGTGATTCCACAAGAAAGAATTGTTTGGCCCCTTTTAAAGAGCTACTGCTTAAGCTTAACTAATCCTCTGAAGTGCCTCTGGTTACTTGCATAGTTTCTGAAGGGGTTATGAGTTTTGCAATCAAAGCTGGAGAAGAATTAGGCATCCCAGAGGTTTAATTTTGGACTGCCTCAGCTTGTGGCTTCATGGGATATGTCTACTCCATTGAACTCGTCAAAAGAGGCATTCTTCCATTCAAAGGTACTTGACTACTTTGTCTACTTTTGTTTTCCATGATTCTATATCCATCAATATTTTATTTTTTGAACCCGATAGTGTATGAGATGTCACAACATTTAAAGTTTTAAATAGCATGACATTTGATGTACTTGACAAACAAGTTAGATCAAATTAGGTTAATTGATTTCAGATAAAAGGTGGATCACCTACACAAGTTGCAAGTCGATCGAGTTATGGGTTGGGTTGATCAAGTAACTGGTCAACCCATATTTTTTTCACATACAATAATAATAATAATAATAATAATATGATCATATTATCTTTCTTTTTTTTTTCTTCTTGTCAATACAAATAAGAGAAAAAATAACAAAATACTCAAAATAAAAATTAAAGAATGCATAAATTCTTAAGTTTACTGTACACAATCCAAAATTCATTAATGACATTATTACCATCAGAGGACAAAAGAAAATACTGATAATTTTTATATTTGAGAATTGAGATATGAGAGTGAGGCTAAGAAACAAAGACAAAAAACAATTACATTCTAAACATTTGTTTAGGCTTAAGATTTTTTTTTTTTTTATTAACGACATGACATACTAATATATATATATATATAGAGAGAGAGAGAGAGAGAGAGATTCAATTTTGGGTCATGTAATTTTCTTTGGGTTGTCAAGTTCGAGTTCAATTTTGCCAGGTCTAGTATTTGATACACCATTAGACTTGTAATATTCTAAACCAGTATATGAATCTATTTCAAATATAGATGATATTTTTTAAATAGTTAGAAATAATTTTGTTACTGATCCTATACCTCGAACCCCTTCACCTTGAACCCCATGCACTCAGACTTGGGAGGTACCATCATGCCTACGAGTATGGTGGTAAATGGAGATGATCAATAATCCAAAGTAACTTAAGTAACCTGCCTAAAGTTGATTGCAATTTAAAACACATGATGTCTCTATTCTTTTCTTTTCTTTATAAAAACTTTTTTTATTGTTCTATTTTGGTTGCAAGTCTATTTAGGAAATAAAATAGGAGTAGGTTCCAATTAAGCTCAATTTGTCAGTCTCATGTCTTTATATTAAGAGTCAATTAGTGTATTGGCTTGATGGTAAGAGCAATATCAAGGAGTGGATGCCTAAGAAACTTGACTCAATTCATAAAGTTTCTTGTTGTTGAACATAAGATTTGAATTCAAATTTCGCTTATACCAAAAAGGCAAAAACTATATAGTATCTTGGTCTAATGGTAAAAACAATTATTATAAAGCAAATGCTTAAGTTTCAAATCCTAAAGTAATTATAAATTAAAAAAAATAGAAAAAACCAATGTTTTCTCAATAGCCAAACAAGAGTGAGACCTCAATCAAGATTTTCCTATAAATTTATTTATTAATTAACTGGATACTACTATTTATTAATTAATTGGATACTTAGGTTATATTTTCTAATATGTTAGTTGACATAAAAACTAAGATCTCTGTCAATATATTTTAATTTTTTTTCCTTAAATTATATATAGTTTTTAATCATTTATGTGCTTTAGCTATTATTTTGATATTTCTAACATTTCCGGTATTTTTATTTAATATCTTGGTCAATATTTGCCGATATTTACAGTTTTCAACTAAAACATGTTTTCTCAAAATTTATTCTCTTTTTAACTAAAAAAATCAATATTTATTCTATTTTAAAATTAAAATCAAGATTTTTGTTATTTTCGATGCATAAATTTGAATTTATATCTCCACTCTATAATAATTTTTCTTTATTGTCATACTAAGACACCAATTAAATATTACCAATTGGGTTAATTAACAATTAAAATAGAGATTTGAAGGACAAATTCTAAATCTTTTTATAAAAAAATAAATTACAAAATCTATATCAATGCTCTAGTATTAAGAAACTAAGAAGATTAATAATTCTGTTGGGAAGTGTCTTTCCCCTCTCACATGAGGATTGACCATATGGGGAAGGAGAAAATATCTATATTTAGAATGTACATACTTCATATCAACTGTGAAATGTATAAGTTAGTAAGATTTTATTGATTTTTATTTGGACTCATCAGTAACATCATCTCTTATTTTTCTTCCATTATCAATTCACCACCTCGATAGTTGTGATTTTTATTTTGGGTCCTGGACCTACTGATATAATAGATGTCTAATGCTACCATAATTATTGATATAAGGCCCGCAAATGCAACCCTTCATGTGAGAGGCCAGGACAAAACCTGGTAAATTGAATCATTTTAATTTGTTGTTGTATTCATAATTCATCAATATCAGAGACAATAAATTTCAAAGATATTGAGTAATATTATTATTTTTATTGTATATCAATCACAACCTACCCTCTTAACCATTGTAGAATTTGTTGTGCCTTTAGATTTATAGTAAATTATTCTCATATTACCATGAGTCTTATAGCTCAACTAACAATCTAACACCTTTTAATACTTTTAATATTCAAATCCCCCACACCTAATGTAACTATGAAAACATCCCAAAAAATAAAATAAAATCCTCTCATACTTGAGCATTCCCATCTGGTGTAATTTTAGCTATTTTGCATTTTACTTTAGCATCAATTGCCTAAAAAAAACTCCACATCGGGTGCTTTAAGCCTCTAACATTCTTGAGATTTTTGCTTGTTGCTATAGTAACATCCAAAAATAGATGTTCACTATAGCAACATCAATATCTCAAATTCTATTATTTTATTGTAACCTCAATTATTATAATCTCACAAAACGAATAGAGTATGGAATTTGGGCTTTATATATATATATGTGTGTGGGGGGGGGGGGGGGTGTGCATTTGCGCACCCACGC
>JAOWBE010146942.1:0-16232 GCA_028566155.1 Quercus phellos
CTTGATTTGATGATAACTTTCAATCTGGTGGTCCGATTAGGGCTCATGACCAGTCGATTTGATCGTTACAACATCAATATCATTTTGGTAAAATGAGATTAAGGATCTAATGACCAGAATCAAGATGCATATTTCTAATGTGAAATTACCCTTTTACCCTCCATGTGAGGTTAAATGCGGGTTGCAAAATAAGGTGTCAACACTTAGCTGAGGTCGGACTCACAAGCTCACAAGCTACAGAGTGGGAAACCACGACAAGAGCAGGAACAATGAAGCTATGCCCCTGCAACTTGACTTGGTGGATGAGGTCAAAGCAATGGCTGAACAAAGATTAACGCAGTACTAGAACCTCATGGCCAAGCATTACAACTCAAGAGTCAAGCACAGATACTTCTAAGAAAGGCATCTACCACTTGGAGACGCTAGACGGACAAAAGTTGCACCACCCATGGAACACGAAGCACTTGAAGAAATACAACCAGTAGACAATGACACAAAGAACAACACTCCTCATTTCAAGTTTACTTCCTTTTAGTTAATTTTTACTATCTACAATACTTTTTAAGCCATAAAGGCAGATTTTTATACTTTCAAAGACAATTTTTTACTTATGCACGCATTTATCCTAATAAAAGGAGTTATTCAAATATAACCTATGTATGTATGTGTCTCTACAAAACTACATTTGTAACTAAGTCCACAAGTAGATGAGTTCATCCCATGGGGATGCCTTGAAATTATTAAGTCCACAAGTGGACAAGTTCATCCTATAGGGATGCCCTGAAATTAAAGTCCACAAGTGGACGAGTTCATTATTAAGTCCACAAATGGATGAGTTCATCACTAAGTCCATGGGAGGACGAGTTCATCTCATGGGTATGACTTGAAATTATTTAAGTTTACAAGTGGACGAGTTCATCATTAAGTTCACGAGTGGACAAGTTCATCCCAGGGGTATGCCTTGAAATTATTTAAGTCCACAAGTGGACAAGTTCATTATTAAGTCCACAAGTGGATGAGTTCATCATTAAGTTCGCGAGTGGACAAGTTCATCCCATGGGGATGCCTTGAAATTATTTAAGTTCACAAGTGGACGAGTTCATTATTAAGTCCACAAGTGGACGAGTTCATCACTAAGTCCACAAGTTGATGAGTTCACTATTAAGTCCACAAGTGGACGAGTTCATCACTAAGTCCACAAGTGGACAAGTTCATCCCATGGGGATGCCTTGAAATTATTAAGTGGACGAGTTCATTATTAAGTCCACAAGTAGACGAGTTCATCCCATAGGGATACCTTGAAATTATTTAAGTTTACAAGTGGACAAGTTCATTATTAAGTCCATAAGTGGATGAGTTCATCATTAAGTCCACAAGTGGACGAGTTCATCCTATAGGGATGCCTTGAAATTATTAAAGTCCACAAGTGGATGAGTTCATTACCAAGTCCAAGCGGACAAGTTCATTGTTAAGAGGACAAATCCATTATTAAGTCTATAGGTGGATGAGTACATCAAAGTAGACAGGTTCATCCTAACATGTATGTACAAAAATGAACAGACATGCGCATATCCCAAAGTAAAGATCAACACATCGCAAAAAATACTAAAAGTGACACCATAAATAAAAAGTGTTTACAAAAAAAGCCCAAAAACAAGGGCATTTACTATTATTTGGAAATAAGAGTGGATAAATAAAATAAAATAAAAAGGATTAAAGCTAAACGTTCAGGGCGTCCTCAGTAGTTGGGTTTTAGGCATCTTGAGCAGAGGAGTTTGGGGCGTCCTGGGCAGCAAAGTTCGGGGTGTCATGAGTAGGAGGATCATCAGCAAGCAAAGCCAAAGGAACGACATACCCTTCGACAGCAAGCTAAGCAAGAACTACACCGTCATCTTTCGGATCCCACTCTGACTTAGTGGAGTCGTCAGTCTCCTCACTGACAGTGTCGCCACATGCAAAGGTCATCAGCAGTGGGTCATCCATGGTGACCTTGGACAAATCTAGGTTTAGGTAGATAGACCTGACCTACTTCAAGCATTTTCAAACCCTTCACCATAATAAACGGCACAGACATCGATAAAAGGCTGGGAAGCCTTGAACTCTATTATGGCGTCAGCCCTAACCATCTCTACCTGCCCACAAATGGTCGTCAGCTTCGTCTCCAAATTCGTTTTTTCCTCTTGAGCCTTCTCTCGGAGACAGGCTTCCTCCTTTAGCTTCTTATTTAAAGTTGTCACCTCCTTGTTAAGTGTATGGAGGGCCCCTTTGTACTGCCTGTGTTCATTGGTCAGGATCTCGTTACGCTTGCACAAACGACTCATCACCCCTTCTTGAGCGACACTCCTATCTTGAAGCGCCTTCATACCCACCAGCACCTAAAAACAAGACAACTGCAGCAAATGAATGAACAACAATAAAAGGAAGTTAAAAAAAAAAGAGACGTACCCGAGAAAGGTCAAAAAGACCCGACACTCCCAACTCTTCTGTCGTCTGCTCAACATAAGGATCCAAGTCTGTGTCCTTGATAATTGACTCAACCATCTCAACGGTGTGTTCCTTATGCGTGAGAAGACGACGGATGGTTCCTTGAGTGACGGGACTAGTCACCATCATTAAACCCTTGCCTGCTCCATGGCTAGGTTTGGGAGGCGACGACTTCTTTGGTTAGTCACTTGTAGGGAAGGCCGGTCCTTTCTTAAGTGGACGGTCTTCCTTCCCCTCACTCTTTCGTTTGGACGACCTTTTGGATACACCCTTGGAAGCTGACGAGGAGGCCCCCTCTTTCTCCTTTTGTTTACGCGAAAGCAGCTATCACCTTTACTAAAGCCCTTTGCATAGCTGCCTCCATTTCTGCAAAAGGTAAAAGACGAATGTTATGTAAACAAGCATAAGTATGAAGCAAACGGAAGAAAAGAACTAAGATGACAGAACTTACGCCGACGAGAGTAAGCGTTCAGTCTATAAGCTGCAGGTGTCAGCTCAAGACCACTGTAGTAGGCATGCAATGTGGCAAGGTTGATCAGGTCCCTACACTTCCGCTTGTCCAAGGAGATCTCAAGCACCTGACGGATGAAAGTATCTTGCTCGTCGGTTATGCAGACGAACACTAGCTGAAGAAGAAGAAAGCAGATGACCTTAGACATTAGAACAATTAAATAAAGAAAAAATGAAAATGTAGATGGCACTAGACCTGAATCCTTGACAATACCCCAAGTATTGTCAAAATCATGAGGCATCATCACCTACTCTTCCCGACGGCATACCAAGTTCATCCCTTAAACCAAAAAGCATTTACCCTTCCAATTTCTATTGGAGTTGGGCATATCAGATACCAGCCTAAGTGTCTTCTTCCTTGCTGCAAAATGGTATATCCCCTGAGACGAGGATATATGTTGGGGCTTGTAGTACCAAAAGAACTCGTCCAGTGTAAACTGATGGTTCCCCCCACATAGGCGACCCCAAAGGATCTCAACTCCTATGAATATCTTCCAAGCGTTTGGGGTGATTTGGCTGACGGAAAAACCAAGGAAAATGGCCGACTGATGGTGTAGCACCGTTAGAGGCAATCTTAATCCTACCACGAACATGGCATCATACATGCCGATGTCCACGGTCTTCCCGAAGTAGCACTTTTCATACTTTTCAGGCAGAAGAATTGGAATGTTATCAGGTATTTGGTAACGGTCCCTTAACTTGTTAAAAATTTTGGTCGTCATCATCAACTTAAAGTCATTAACAGTCCATATCGCGGGAAGAATAAAGCGACGAGTATGACCATCCCCTAGGCTTCCTTTGCTTCCCTCCACAGAAGCTCCCCCATCACTCTCATACTTATCCTCGTCATTGTCTCCCTTAAGATCCCCCTCATTCTCTCCTTCACTCGTCATACTCATCCTTTTCTCTCTCTCTATCCTCTACTTCATAGTTTTCCTCCCTGTCGACAGGAGAGTGGGCAAACAGGTCCCTCTCTAATGACCAAGACAAGCCCTCCTCAGGCCCATGACCTAATGGAAATACTTCATCATAGCCCGCTCCCTCACAGACTGACGACGACTACTCACTTGTCGCTTCACTATCTCCTGACATCTATTCACCTACAAGCAATGGAGGTATTCTAAGAACCTAGTTGACAGGTCTCTCTATAGAAGTAATGACCAATTAGAGAAATGAAAAAAAAAAAAAAAAAAAAAGAAGACTTAAAAGGTTAATGGACGAGTCTGTAGAGGTGATGGGATCAACAAGTAGACGACAGCAAATATGATGAAATGATAGCTCTCTCTAGGTTTGCGAAGATGAAATAAGGAAAAATGATAGGAGGGGATGAGATATTTATAGGACGAAAATACATGGGAAATGAAGTGACGCTTTTATTCAGAAACGAGGCCAACCCACTTATGCCATATGTCCCAGCATTTAATGATAGCTGCTCGAGAAACCATTAATGAACACCCTTTTTCCTGAATAAATAAAAATAACAGAAAAGCTACAAATTAAACTCCATAACCCATTAACTAAAGCCAACAGAGCCGTAGAGTAGGAGGCAGCTGATAAGGGTAATTCCAAAAAAGGTGTTAAACTCGTTCACGTAAGGTGAAGTCGTCAGTCCCAAAGAACCCGTCAGCCATACTATGCATTCAGAGAAGAAAACGACGATATTGTAAGGCCGACGAGTCCTTTTCAAAGCCGAGGACTTCACCTCCAACCCAACGATATCTATGTAAGACAACCAAGATGCCATAAGAAGCTGACAAAAGGAAACTAGCGGGGAGAAAGAAACTTGTGACAAGTCCAACATGGCCTTGCTTGGCCTCCACGAATGAGTATATAAGGAAACATCTTGTCCCCACTGTTAACCCTAATCAAAAGGATCCCTACAAGGAAATGATTCCTCAAGATACGCATATTAATGAGAATCTTCCCTACAAGGAAAGACTCTCTCTGCCAAGAAACGGATGTCAACTCTACGCTACTATAAAAATTCCAAAGCCCTCGCAAATCAAGGTACGCATAATTTACCCCAACTCTGGCACTCTAGAGTTGTGAAAGTTCTCTAACTTGACATTCGGAGGGTATTTGGCTGGTACCACACTGATACTCTCTACAAGGTCTTCTTTGTTTCTGTTTCACAAGTGTTGTCTAAAGCACATGAAGACTTTGCAACTTACTGACGAATTTCGACATCATCATCTTACATTAAAAATAATAATAATTCTAAAGACACAATATTTTAACAAAAACTTTAAGAAAATATTAAATAAAAAAATTATGTCAATAATAAATTCAAATAAGAATGAGTAACATAGTCATCTATGATTTGTCATGTATGATTTGTTTTTATGACAATACTGTAGATCTAAAAATAACATAAAATAACATAGCAATATGCAGGCTGTTAGTTTTATTGAAAAGTGGGCATTGAGCTTTTTGTTTTTTGTTTGATAAACTTAGTGGACATTGAGCTGGACTTCATTGCTGGACATAAAATAACATAGCGAATCGCTTTAACATAAAGCATCATGGACTCTCTCACACTCACATGCGTTCTAATTTGCTCTTTTCGAAAATGCGTCGTCTCATAAGTCACATCTCACAACATTAATCAACACAAAAGTCCAAGAGCAAGGGATTGTTCTGTCCGTGTTCGGTGCTTGCTTCACCAAAAAAAAGTGACCACTGACAACGTTATCTTAAACTTATATATTGTTAAGCATTCTATCGCGTAGTCATTATTGAAAAAGTCCAATTGGTCAACAATTTGATTTGTTAAAATGTCGCCTTCATAAAAATTGACCACTGACCACCTTATCTTAAACTTATATATTGTTAAGCATTCTATCCACCTTATCTTAAACTTATATATTGTTAAGCATTCTATCGCGTAGTCATTATTGAAAGAGTCTAATTGGTCAATAATTTGATTTGTTAAAATGCCACCTTCATAAAAAGTGACCACTGACCACCTTATCTCAAACTTATATATTGTTAAGCATTCTATCGCGTAGTCATTATTGAAAGAGCCTAATTGGTCAACAATTTGATTTGTTAAAATGTCACCTTCATAAAGTTATCTCAATATAAAAATAATATTTAGTTATTGGTGTTGGAATTTAAAATGAATTCTACGTTCATCAAAAAATTAAAATGAATTCTACAACAGTGAGAGACGGGAAATTAAATAGAGAAAGTAAATTTAGAAACACTCACATGACACAAAATTTACTTAGTTTAGTAATATGCCTACGTCTATGGAGATGAAGCTGCAACAATTTCACCATGTTAAAGAGAAAAAAGTATAAAGACAATAATTCCTTTTTCAATATAGCAAATCCTAATTTGAAGCAACAAATAAATAAGCGAAATGCATTATTGGTTCTTAAAGTTTGCCCTATAAGTGCAATTAATCTCTCAAGTTTCAAGTGAGCACTATTAGTCCCTTAAGTTTTAAAAGTAAGCAGTACTAATCTATATGTTAACTACCATTAGTTGTGTTACTTATGTGGCTAACGAATTAGTGACTAGACAATTTTTTAGTGAAATTTTTTTTTTAAAATTATTTACACGTTGTTGATGCTCATTTTAGGAAGCCCGGTAGAAGAAAGAAGCCCAACAATACGGGCAGAGAAGAGTTAGGGAGCGAATAGAAAAACTATTAAAGCCCAAGTGGCAGGAATAATGGATCACAGACCCATAAAATAAACAAATGGGCCTTGAGGAAGCAAATGAGCCTAAAGGAGCCCAGAGAGGGAGAAGTAGCAAACCCATGGGCAGTATGAGATATATAAAAGTGAGAATGGGCCACAGCAAACTCGAAGTAATGCAAGTAAAGAAAGTAAGGGGTTGATGGAAAGTCCATGAGCTCCAAGGATGAAGGACAAGGTAATTGGGCCAGTGAAACCCAAAAGAGTTAGTAAAAGCCTATGGGAACGCAAAATTAGAAAAAGGGCCAGAGATGCCCAAGGAAAGCAAATGGGCCAAGAATACCTAGGAAGAAATAGATTGGACAAATGAGCCCACGAGTAATGTAACAAAAAGCCCAAGATAGAATGAGTATGAATCCAATGACCATATCAAGTCATTGAGAGAAGAATAAGTAGCAGGCTCAGCAGGCTTGGGTCAAATAACATCACAGCAGACGGAATGGTATGACAAGAAATGGTAGCAAGACTACGAAAGGAGTAAAAGAGTAATCTGAAGGAAGAAGAGCCCATAAACGAGCAAAGCCCAACCCCTAAAGGGAGCAGACCATTAAGAATGGGAAATCAGAAAATAGCTCACGCCATAAGAAGTCAAGGATAGGCGACAAAATATGCAGACAGGCCTTCAGACTACGGCAAACGCATGAGCAGCAGGCAAGTTTTGGACATACACAAAAGTAGAGCACGTGCAGGGCCCAGATATCACCAGCTTGTACCCAGCCAATACAGGAAATGGTGGGTCATGGGTTAGAGGTAAGAGGGTATAGTCTAGCTATAGGGAGAAAGGAAAACTTGTTTTGGGGTTCCCGCTCAGGTTCTTGTGGGGGAAATGTCCTGCTGGGATGACATACTACCCAAAAAAAGTAAGGATGAGCTGGAACCACTAGGTGCATGCCATGAGAGATAGGGAGAGAGAGCACCCACACCATAGCAGGTAAGAATGCCACAATAAACAAACAAATAAAATATTCCTTTTTGTCTGATGATAGGGAGCAGCAACAGCCAACACAAGTAAGTAGTGGTGGCTGGACAACTGACAAATCAATAGTGGTTGGCAAGGACACCCAGACCAGACAGAGGTGGTTAAAGGCTAAAATGGTAAAAAACTAGTCACGGTAGGCAATATATAAAGGACCCCTACCATGCACAAGAGGGGTAACTACGGAAGGGGGAGAGAATCACAACTTACAAGAGGAGTAAGCACTAAGAAAAGAAAAGAAAGGAGCAAAGAATCGGACATAACAAAAAACAATGAGAAAATAGAGAATCAGAGGAGAAAACGGAGAGTGTAAAATGGCAGGGATGCACCAATAGGTTAATCCATTTTCTCCCTTTAAAGGCATACTCTCTACCAGAGGCAAATGATTCTTTTAGGCACAAGCCATTCAGGCTCATTTCCCTCAAAGTGATTAATTTCTACAGCATGATCTTCTTGAGAGATTATTCATATTGAGAAAAAACGGTTCCCTCCTTGGCCTTGGTCCTACAACATAACCTAGCATGACGAATTGATCTGTTCTTTCTTTGATAACTCATTTCTTTCCCATTTACTTCTGCTATTTTCTTTACAAGGTGTTTCTTATCATTGTGGTCCTCATTCTAATTGGGGATCCTTTGTTTATTCTGCTTAATGGCAAAAGTACTTTCTTTTATTACTATTATTACATTTGCTTGCCATAATCCTTCCATAGCAGCTCTACCTGCCTTGGGCATGTGACCAAAGCTTTAGCAAACAGGGCATAGTTTGTGCACAAGCCAAATCAAAGTGGGTTATAGTTGGACCGGTCCCAACACTCTTATCCAGAACTCTTAGGCCCAGTACAGCAGGAGACAACCCAACCTAAAGTCATAAAAAGACCCACCACACAAGTCACAATCTGAGTTGTCAAACAACCCAAGTCCCCTCAACCACAATCTTCCGCCGGCTTCCTTACCAAAACCAAATTCCACACTGCTGCAAATACCATCACAAAATCCAAATCTTCTTAAACCGGTTGATTTATCAAAATTTGTGGAGTTAGAGTCATTGAACTTAAAATTTGTAACCATGATGGGGCCATTGTTCTTGCAAGCCAAGTTGCCTTCATGAGAAATGAGAGGGCCCTTGTCGAACTTGGAAGCCTCTAGAGCCTTTTGGGACTATGGGCCTTTGATCTTAACAATGATATGAGAATTGCCCAAGATTGTGCAGTTGGAGTTTGGCTGGGTTTTCGGTTTTCTTGGCAGCTATCTAAGCTGTGTGCCAAATCAATCAAAACTAAATTTGTTGATTGATATTTTTAAAAGAAAAAAAAAATTGTTCAATTTTGGCAATTTATTTGTCAACTGCAATGGGTTCAAGAAGATTAGGGGTTGTTCGGTACATAATTTTAAACACATGCTTTCAGTTTTCAAATAATATTACATGTATTTCTATACATTTTTTCACCCACACATACCAAACGGGCCCTTAATATTTTGCAATGTTGTTTGCAATGGTCTTTAGGTTGGTATTTTGGTTTTTCGAACGGAAGCTGACAGTGGTTGAAGTGATTTGGATTGTTTAGGTAGTTTAATTTGACAAGTTAAATTGTGAGTTGGTGCTAATGTGTAGTTTTTTAATAATAAAAAAGTTGTCACATCACTTTAAAAATTGACACATTAGTCTTCTGTTAGATACA
This sequence comes from Quercus phellos, assembly GCA_028566155.1. NCBI lineage: Eukaryota > Viridiplantae > Streptophyta > Magnoliopsida > Fagales > Fagaceae > Quercus > Quercus phellos. Next base: position 9,356 of record JAOWBE010146942.1, read on the forward strand.
TAGACAAAAATACTAACTGAAGTTAATGCAGGGATTAATAAAACACATTTTTGAAACTTTAAGGATCAATAGTACTCACTTGAAATTTCAGAGACCAATTGCGCTCATAGAGCAAACTTTAAAGACCAATAAGACAAATTTCAAGAATTAAGAGTGTAGTTTCGCCAAATAAATACGTCAAATTAACCAAAACGCCAAAAATGAGCAAGGCCAAAAATGACCTCCATTCTATGAACTAAATCTCAAAAAATCTCATATTTAAAACTAAAAAGCTTTTTAAGTGGAGTCGGGTCACAATCAGATTAAATACAAGTAAGCTCCACGCCTAACATTTGATTTTATGTCATTTTCAAAGATTTTAACGTGATGAAATCATGAAAAACGATAAAATAGTTTTATATTTTTAAATTTGAGTGGAGTAAATGCGAGGATATCAAAGAAAGCTCAATCATTAATCGGATCCAGCAAGTGGACTAAGAGTCAATGAGGAAACTTCCTGGAACTTCCCTTCTAAACTCTCCAGCAGAACAGAACTCCAGGTTGTCACCATTACTCTCCACAAGTTCTCTATATAAGTTCTCTCTTATCCTCAATGCCAGCATAGTTTCCTTTTAACATACAGTCTCTATCTCTATTATTATTTTCTCTTCTTAACAGAGCACACGTACGTACAGCAAGTTTTTTACGATCATTTGAGTCTCTAGATCTCCTCGACCTTGACAGTGATCCGCTCGGCATCGCCAAGGTCCTCTCTCTTCTCTTCTTAAGCAATGCTTGTGTGAATTTTTCTTTGTTAACTGTTGGTACATTTTACATTTGATAACAATTTCAGTTAAAATATTTTTTAGGGTTTAGTGTGGCACAAAATTTTTTAACTACAAACCACCATCAGTAGATCGGCAGCCTAGCCACCAGAAGAGAGGGAGAGCAACTTTCCGTTTTTGTAAAATATTTTACCAACAATTATTTAGTATAATTGTTTTATAGAATTTTGCAATAAAAATTCATAGTCAATGGAAAACTTTTTTAAGTATAACTAAATTTTACAATGAAACAAACACTGTTAAATGGAACCTAAAATTATATTTGTTAAATGGAACCTAAAATTATATTTAGATTATGTTTAGTAACGGTTTTTATTTTCTAATTTCAAAAACTTGTTTTTTGGAATATAAAGAAAAAATAATTTTATTATATTTTTTAAATCAAAAACATATTTGGTTAGTTGAAATAAATAAAAAAAGGTTTTTTGAAGAAAAAAATAGAAAATACTAATATATGTTGTTACTAGGATTTGAACTTTAATGGTAACTCATTAAATGAGACAAATTTATTAAATTAAATGCGTATTTTCATTAACTTTTGGAAATTATAAACTAAAAACAGTCTTTTGCATGTTTTCAGTTTCCTTCACAAATAGAATTTTGAGAATAGTTTTTGTTTTCTATCTTTAAGATTGCCAAACAAGTTTTTTAGTTTCAAAAATAGAAAATTATTTTTGAAAACAGAAAATATTGGAGAAAAATATTTACTAAAAATAGAAAAAACAGTTAATGAAAAAATAGTTACCAAACTTTTAGTTTGTGTTCAATTTCTATTTGAAAGATGAGAATGCATAGGGAAAGTGGAGGAACAAAAAACTTATTTCCAGGTGTTTGTGTTTTCCTGTAGCAATTGTGATTGTCGAATAACATAAATTTTTTTTCTTTTTTTACTATTATAATATAAAAAGCTAACAATGTTGACAACAAATATGTTTGGAGCTATTTTTTTTAACCCTTTAAATGTCAATTCATAAGTTTCTCAAAAAATAGTAACAATTTATAAGATTATTTATGTGTATTATTTAAATCAAAAAAATATATACCTAAAACTACACATTAATAGTCTTTTTAATTTCTACATAGTAGGTTTGAACAATATAATTCCAACATATTAATTTGAAGCTAAACTTTTTAATCGTAAATCTGATATAACTTGTATTCTTTTGACAAAACTAACTGGACGCATCATTGAAATTAAAATTCTAAATAAAATCATTTTATTTTCCTATAAATGTTTTTTTAATTTTAATTGAATGTACTTTTTTTTTTATTGTGGTTCAAGATTTTTCAGTGTATTTCCAATGGCTTTTATGAGCACGGAAGAATTCTCATCTTCACCATTATCTTCTTCTTCAACATCACAATGGAAATATGATGTCTTCCTCAGTTTTAGAGGTGAGGATACTCGCAAGGGTTTTACCAGCCATCTATATGCTGCCTTGGAAGAGAAGGGCATTTACACATTCAAAGATGATAATAAACTTGAGGTAGGAAAATTAATTTCACCAGAACTCTTGAAAGCAATAGAAGAATCAAGGTTTGCTATTGTCATTCTCTCAAAAGACTATGCATCTTCAACATGGTGCTTAGATGAACTTGCAAATATCATTAGTTGCATTAACAAGACAGGAATGATAGTTTTACCGGTTTTTTATAATGTGCTTCCATCTGATGTACGAAAACACACAAATAATTTAGGACAAGCTTTAGTTAAGCATGAAGACTGTTTCAAGGAGAACATGAAGAAGGTGCAGACATGGAGAGATGCTTTGACAAAAGTGGCTAATCTCAAAGGGTGGCATTTGCAAGATGGGTAATTTAATTTGACATATTTATTTTCTTTACATTAATTCAAAATATTCTGAGTATGTGCAGCAGGAATTATAACAGCTTAGCTAAAAGGAAAGGGAAGAAAAAAATAAAAGCTATATAAAAAATTGGGCAAATTACAACTTACCTACCTGTGATTTAGTCAAAATTTAAGTTGTCTACCTTTGGTTTAAAATTTGACACTTTTTTTGACAAGCAAAAAAAAAATTTGACACTTTTTTCATCTGAGATTAGCTCAATTAGAGTTCTGTAACCCACACCTATTAAAAACATGGCTAAATATGTAATTTTGCTCCACTTTTATGTCTCTCCCCTCCAAAAAAGCAAAAAACACAGAAATACAAGATCAAATAAGATCACAAATAATCTAGCGGAACATTTGGATCATTGAATTCCAAACCACAAGTAGGCAACTTAAATTTCAGTCAAACTCTAGGTGGGTAAAATTTCAAATTACAAACCACGGGTTAACAACTTAAATTTAGACTAAATCACAGGTGAGTAAGTTGTAATTTGCTCTAAATAATTAATTAGTTATATGACAAAAATGTATTAATTTTACAATGTGTAAAACATACATAAATTAAGTTACTTCACACAAGCACAATATGTGTTGTGTAAACTCTTTTATTTATTTATTATTTTTTTAAAATGAAATGATAGTAAATCTTATTCATTGAATATCATGTTGTACAATTGGAAAGAGAAAAGAAAGGTATTTTTCTAACCAAACAATGATCTTCTCATTCTCTTTTATACTAAAACATAAAATTATGATATCTAATGAAAATAATATTAAATTTATTTTAAATTACTTGATTTTTTTTATAGAATTTTTAGTTGAAGTATATTTTTAAATCTCCTGGGATTTAATGATAGTGTTTTATGAAGAGTAAATTTGTAGTAATAGATTCTTTTTTTTTTCTTTTTTTTTCTTTTTTTAGAATACTAAGGTTATGTTTGGTAACAGTTTTTATTTTCTGTTTTCAAAAACTTGTTTTTGGGAATATAAAGAAAAAAGAATTTTCTTGAATTTTTGAAATAAAAAAACACGTTTAGTTAGCTGAAATTAAAAAAAAAAAATATATATATATATATATATATATATATGTATATAGTTTTTTGAAGAAAAAAATAGAAAATACTAAAATATTTTGTTACTAAGATTTGAACTCTAATGCTAGCTCATTAAATGAGATAAATTCATTAAATTAAATGCATGTTTTTATTGACTTTTGAAAATTAGAAACTGAAAACAGCATTGCATGTTTTCAATTTTCTTCAAAAATTGAGTTTTAAAAAAAAAAAAATTGTTATTTGTCCATTTTTGGTTGCCAAACAAATTTTTTAGTCTCAAAAATAGAAAATTGTTTTTGAAAAATAGAATATAAGGGAAAAAAACAGTTATCAAACATACCCCAAATATTTTTAACACACACACACGAGGAGAGGGGAGAATGTTTTTAAAGAAACTTACAGTGATGTATATCCAAAAGGGCCTAACTTTTAGATACACAGCACAGACTTTAAACCTCATTAACTCACACTCATTTTCCAATATGGGATTAACCCACTATTTTTTCTTTTAAAAATACTAAATATTTTTAACACACACACACGGGGAGAGAGGAAAAGGTTTTTAAAGAAACTTACAGTGGTGTATATCCAAAAGGGTCTAACTCTTGGATACACAGCACAGACTTTAAACCTCTTTAACTCACACTTATTTTCCAATATGGGATTATACTAATAGATTTTAATCTACAATAAAAGTAATTTAATAATTAATAAAAGTGTAAAACACTTGTTTCAAAACTAAAGATATATATAGTGACTTGAAGTAATTATGATTTCTAAGACCAACTTTAATTATATAGTAAATGATGTTGTTGGGTGTACATATGTGAGTGAAGTCCTATATTAAATAAAAATGAGAAGATTGAATGATTAATATAACATAGTTGGATACAAATTTATAGGTTTAAACTTTTGGGTCAAATAGTGTCCCTATGTGTTATATTAATTACTTAACTGTAATTTGATGGTTTAATCTTTTAATCACCAAAACAGTTATCTTCAAATATTTAAAACTAAAAAGACAGAATTTAAAGTACAAAATATGAGGAGCTTACACACACACACACACACACACACACATAAAATAAATTTTAAAAAAAAAAAAAAAAAAAAAAAAAAAGAAGAAGAAGAAGAAGAAGAAGAAGAAGAGACTATGATGAGCTTACACTTGTCAACATAAAAATATACATAGAAAATCAAACAGGAATATAATAAATTTCTCAAATGTTGAAAAGTTAGAGAAAAGAAAAGGAGTGATTAAGAGATGCTTATCTTTTAAAATCAAACTTTGTTTTACAACTTGCTAAAGTGATAAGTTGTAATTAGTAGTGGAAAATAAAAGTGATGATGGTGGTGAGTCCATGTCAAAGCAATTGTCCACCACTCACAACTTGGCATCTTCAAAAGTTGTGGGATAAGTTGTGTCCATAGCAAAGTTGTACTCCCCAAATGTGTGAAAATAACATTAATAATTACATGTGTAATAATAGAGACACAAAAAATCTCACAACCTATTAAGGTGATAAGTTATATTTGGTACATAACTAGCATATAGGTCCATAAAAATACATTTTTTAATGTACATGAATCACTGCCTGCCAACTCTATGTAGACTTATAATGTAATACAAGAGCATATATCAAGTATGATGTGATTTGTGTACTAGTATTTTTGGTTATTAGTGTATGTTACTTTTTGGTTATTAGTGTACGGTCCTTGTCAAAGCCCTTTCTATTAGCATTCTTCATGAATTTCTTGAACTGCCTGGTGATGTAGGACTTCATCTTAGAATCTTCATCATCGGAAGACTCATCTGTGTCATTGCTCTTTGCCTTCAAGGTCATGCTCTTGCCTTTACCCGACTTTCCAATCCTTGATAACCCTAGCTCGTAAGTTTGCAGATTAACAACCAGCTCTGTCAAAGGAATTTTGTCAATATCCTTTGATTCTTCTATCGCTGTAATCTTGGCATGGAATCTCTCGGGTAGAGATCTGAGCACTTTCCTTACAATCTTGGGTTCAGGAATGGTTTCCTCAAGATTGAAAGTTGAGTTTACTATGTCCTTGACCTTGGCATAGAACTCATTGAACGACTCAACCTCCTCCTTTTTTATCTCTTCAAATCTTGTAGTGAGCCTCTGAAACTTTGAGTCCTTGACAGCCTTAGTACCCTCATAGGTTGTCTAGAGGATGGTCCATGCTTCCTTAGTAGTTTCAGTAGAGGATATCTTCTTGAACCCCTCATTGGTGACTGCACTAAATAAGGCATTCAATGCCCTGCTGTTGAAGTTTGCCGCCTTGATCTTTGCTTCATCCCAATCGGCCGACGCTTCCTTTGGCTTGGTCCAGCCAATCTCTACAGCTTGCCACACCTTCTCATCTAAGGACTGCAAGAAAGCTCTCATGCGTACTTTCTAGTATGCATAGTTAGTGCCATCAAATAAAGGATGCATGATAATGACTGTCCTTTATCCATGACAAACAGGGGTCAATGGATCAACATAGTAAAGATTAAACCCTAATCAAAGTGTGCCCACTCTGATACCACTTGATAGGCCACAAACTGAATGACCCCTTGTGATAGAAATTAATTAATTAATTATCCAAGTTATTAATTAATCAATTTATCATGCAAACACATGGTAGCACAAACAAATCACCAATAAACTAATTATCCAATGAAAATAAATAACACGGTGATTTGTTTACAAATGGGAAAAAACCTAACGGCAAAAACCCCACCAGGTGATTTTCAGGTCACCACTCCTGAAACTCCATTATTATCACAACAAGTGGTTACCAATAGAAGAATCTGAAGTACCTTACCAACCTAAAGTTGAACCCTTACCCCAATACCCAATTAGACTTGTTCTGTAGTGACAGTTCCCCTTCCTGATGCACGACTCCTAAGTACATGACTAACAGTCGGCTGCAAAGTTCTTCAGTTCATCCACATGATGGAGATCAAAAAGATGCTTGGTCACAAAATCTTACGATGAAAATACACGGCAACTTCTTCAAGAGAAAGAGATGAATTAGGTCGAGAATTTTGTCTTCAGTCACAATTTACTTGAACAGAGTTTGCTCAATGCTTGTGCAACTTGTGTACTATTTTACGGCTCTTAAAACAATCATTTTATATGTCT
>JAOWBE010146955.1:0-16231 GCA_028566155.1 Quercus phellos
AAATCAAGCATTGTAGTTGATTTTTTCATAATCTACAAATAAAATAAGAATCACCATTAATTTCTTAAATTTGTGTGACAATTTTCTATAATATATGATTTGTTTTTTTCTTTTTGTGTTTGGTCTGCCTTTTATGTCTTTGTGTTTGCTTTACCTTTATTTATGTCTTTGGATTGTCTCCATCTTTTTTACACTGACCCACTACCCTAATGAATCTCACTACGGCACTACCGACACTATAAATTTATTCCCTACACTACTAACAAAAACTTTTCTTAACTTTACCCTTTGGTTTTTCTGTCACTTGCCCGTTGCCCAACTCCACTTGTCCCTATTATGCCCAACAACCAGTCAACAAAGAAAAAATTAATCACTACAAACTCTACTCTCTATCTCTCTTATCTATATAAACTAGTCACAAACATAGAGTGACAGAGTCACAAAGCCAAAAAGCCAAAAAAAAAAAAAAAAAAAAACCCACAGGCAGCAGCCGCACAGAGTCATCACAATTCACAACACAAGCATAGAAAACTCAGACATGAAACACCACAAGTCCGCACAACACAAGCACAGTTTCTACTTTCTATGAATCTCAGATTCTCAGATCACAAAGTCACAAACATTTTATTAGGTTTTGAAGGAAAAGATAAAAGCAAATACCTGTGAACTGTGAAGGCTGAAGCAACGAAGCTGGGCTGGGCAAATCGAGCAACCAGCGGCGGCGGCGGCAAGTGGGTCTCACGTGAGTCTCATCGACGATAGCAACTAGCAGTCACGGACTCACGGCGGCGGCAAGATCAAGATGGGCTCGCAAGCTTCACGGCGCCACGGACTCACGGCAACACGGCGTGGGCGTGGGCTGCGGCGGCGTCGTCGGCATGGGTGAGTGCACTGAGTGGGTCTCTCTCACAGTCTCACTCTCTGTCTTGTCTCTCTACTCTCTGTCTCACCTCTCTATCCTCTTCTTTTTTTTTCTTTTTTTTCCTTGGTTTTTTTGCTTTCTTCGTAACTTCGTTTGGACTTTGGTGCTGAGTGTTTTGTTTTTTGTTTTTGTTTTTTTTTTTTAATAGATTACCTGGGTCATAGGCTCCTGGGCTGAAGGGGGTTCATGGCTCTTGGACTGGCCGGATGATGGGCTGGGGGGGGGGGTTCATGATATTTTCGGACAGGGCCCGAGCAAAAAACTAAAGGGGGCCCAAGCCCTTTTTTTTTGTTCTCTGAAAATTTTACTTGCTAAAAAAGAAATTTTTTGGGATAGGGGGGGCCCAGGCCCCCTTTGGGATCAACGTGGGTCCGTCCCTGGTTACAACTAACTACAACTCACACTAATCACTAATTAACTCGTGTTTTGAGTTTTTTTTTTTAACTCTTGTTTTGGCTTTTGAACATTTTCCTTCTTGGTTGATCGCTGGAACAGTGAGTCTAAAGCCTTGATTAAAACTGCTTCGTAATGATGTACATGTCTCTCGTGTGTTTTGCTTGATGACTAGTTATTAAAATGACACCGTTTCAAGCCTTCCTTCTCATCATTTGCTTGATTAAACGGCACTGTTGGAGAGTCTTAATTTGGGAAGCTCCACTGTGAATGCTCTAACAAGCAATAGTTGTTTCTTAAAAAACAATTTATAGTTGTGTCCTACTAATATATATTTTATTAACTTTAATTGAATTTTTTTGTATTCCACAAAAAGAAAACACTATTACCAGATTCTATCCTTCACTTCAAACTTGCAACCCCAATAGAATGATGCACTCTTGTCTCAATTACGAGTGACCTTTCTTAATATTCTTTCATGGGATTCTTCTAATGTCTATGAGCTCATGTTTGAAATCTGCAACAATTCCGGCTTTTCGAAATGAGACAGATCGTCTGGCTTTACTTGACTTCAAGAATCGGATAACTCAGGACCTACTTCAAATCATGAGCTCATGGAATGACTCCACACATTTTTGCAACTGGTTAGGTGTTACATGTAGCCCCTCCAGTAAATGAGTCATGGTTTTGAACTTGACAGCTAAGAAATTGTTTGGCTCCATACCACCCTCTATAGGAAATCTTACTTACCTCACAAGAATCAGCCTACAAAACAACTTCTACGGTGAAATTCCTCAAGAAGTGGGACGTCTACAGCACCTGCGGCTTCTCAATTTGACTTATAATTCATTTGGCGGTAAACTTCCAACTGATCTGAGCTACTGTTCACAACTTAGAGTGCTTATTGTTGGTCACAAGGAGCTTGTTGGGAAAATTCCAGACCACCTCAGCTCATTGTCAAAGTTAGTGTATCTATATCTTAGTGTGAACAACCTTATAGGAAATATCCCAGCTTGGATAGGAAACTTTTCTTCTTTGTATGTTCTTGGTCTTTCCGAAAAGAATTTTCAACGAAGCATACCTAGTGAAATTGGTCGTCTACCAAGCTTGAAATCTTTTCAGCTTTCTGTGAATAATATTTCTGGCATCATCCCTCCTCCGATCTATAATATATCTTCCATATACTTTTTCTCTATTACCAAAAACCAGCTAAATGGAAGCCTTCCACCAGATATTGGTCTTACTCTTCCTAACCTTCAATTTCTTTATTGCGCTATTAACAATTTCATGGGAGCTATTGCCGCGTCATTTTCTAATGCTTCTCAACTTTAGAGTCTTGCCTTTGACGAAAATGGTCTAACTAGGATAGTCCCTCGAAATCTAGCAAGCTTGCAAGGCTTGGTTAGTCTTTATTTTGGTGACAATAGACTTGGATATGGGAAAGATGGTGACCTGAATTTTCTCAGTTTCTTGGCTAATTGTACTAGTTTGAAGCTCTTGGATCTCAGTTAAAATTATTTTGGAGGAGTATTGCCCAGCTCCATAGCCAACCTTTCCACCCAACTACAAACTCTTACTTTGAATGCAAATATGATCTGTGGTGACATCCCTATTGGAATCGGGAACCTTGTTAACATAGAATTACTAGATCTAAGTTTTAACTATTTGGGAGGTACTCTCTCCAATGTTCTTGGGAAGCTTCAAAAGTTACAGGTATTACATTTGAATGATAACAAATTTTCTGGACCGGTCCTTTCCTCCTTGGGTAACTTAACTACTTGGACAAAGCTCTATATGGAGGGGAACAAATTTACAGGAAATATACCCCCAAGCCTAGGAAACTACCAAAATTTGCTTATGCTAAACATTTCCAGTAACAATCTCATTGGCACCATTCCAAAACAAGTTATTGGTCTTTCTTCCCTTTCAATTTCTTTGGTCATGTCTCACAATTTTTTGATAGGTGCAATACCGTTTGAAGTGGGCAACTTAAAACATCTTTCCAAGTTAGATCTCTCAAATAATAGATTATTAGGAAAAATTCCAACCACCCTAGAGACTTGTCTTAGTTCGGAGCGTTTGTATTTGGAAGGTAATTCATTTGAAGAAGCAATACCTCAAACTTTAGAGAAGTTAAAAGGTTTAGAAGAAATATATCTTTCACGGAATAACTTCTCTGGGAATGTTCCTAAATTTCTTAGTAAGCTTGTGTCACTTAAGCATCTCAATATTTCTTATAATGATTTGGAGGGTGAAGTACCAAGTGAAGGGATTTTTGCAAATGCAAGCAAGCTTTCAATCTTTGGAAATAATAAGCTATGCGGGGGGGTCCAAGAATTACATTTAAAAATCTGCATTCATTGAGAAAGCTTCTTGCACTTAAAATAGTAATTCCTATTTCAAGTATGGTCATATTTTTAATTGTTCTGTTATGCAAAACTCCTAAAATCGACAAACGGGTTTTCGGAGAAAAATTTCTTTTGATTGGTTCAGGCAACTTTGGCTCAATATACAAAGGAGTTCTTTCTAAAAATGGAGCAATTGTTTTAGTTAAAGTATTAAACCTTCAACAAAAAGGAGCTTCCAGGAGCTTCATTAACAAATGCAATGCTTTGAGAAGTATACGTCATCACAATCTTCTCAAGATTATCTCTGCTTGCTCAAGCATTGATCATGAAGGAAATGACTTTAAAAGTCTTATTTTTGAGTTCATGTGCAATGTAAGTCTAGATCAATGGCTGCATTCTAAAAATGATGAGCAACATCAAAGAAAGAGTTTGAGATTTATCCAGAGACTGAACATAGCTCTTGACGTTGCTTATGCATTAGAATATCGTCATCACCATTGCCAAACCCCAATTGTTCATTGTGATCTAAAGCCAAGCAATATACTTCTTGATGAAGTTATGGTAGCTCATGTTGGTGATTTCGGATTGGTAAATTTCCTCTTTGAAGCATCAAACAATCCCTCCAAATCTCAAACCTTGTCAATTGGGCTCAAAGGTTCCATTGGATATATTGCTCCAAGTATGTTTTCAACTAGGTGAAGCACACTTTAGTTCTTTATATCATTTTGCATTGATATTAAAATAAAGTGGGGATTCTTTCAAAAAGTAACTATACGCACAAGTTTGACACCGCTTTTCAAGTGAAGAAAATTTTTTGACAACTTTGGCTAGTTAGAGGGGAAAAAACCTTTTTTTTTTTTTTTTTTTTTTTTTTTTTTAAAAAAATAAAAAAAAACACCAAAAAAAAAAAAAAAACCCCACATATTCACAAAAGTTTATGAAGGGCTATATGTGCCAACAATGCATAATGCTTTAGTGATTAAAAATTTCAAGCGCATATGACTATTATTTGTTATTGTGCATGTATTGATGAATTGTAGATTATGGGATGAGTGGCCAAGTTTCAAGACTAGGAGACATTTACAACTATGGATACTCTTGTTGGAGATGTTCATAGGAAAAAGACCGATTTGCATTCACAAATTCGTTGCAATGGCTTTGCTCGAACATGTCATGGATATAGTTGACCTGCATCAATGTTCTTTGAGGAGGATGAAGAAAATGCCAATGATGACATAGAAGAAAGACAAATCATCGAAGAAGATCCATATGTCAATGTTAGTAGAAGAATAAAAGAATGCTTGATATCAGTGTTCCAAATTGGATTGTTGTGTTCTAAAACATCACCAAATGAGCAGATTCCTACAAATGTTGTTGTCAATGAAATGAATACAATTAGAGATAAATTTCTTAAACTTGAGAAGAAAAACAGAAGAAGAAGAGGAAGACAAATGAGCTAGGTATGTTAAGTCTTTTTTTTTTTCCTTAATTAATGGACATATATATTGGTCACTTCCTTATAAGAAAATAGTAATAATAATAACATAAATTTAAGGCGAAACTACAATGTTAGTTCCTTAAGTTTCCCTGAAGTTTCAAGTGAGTGCTATTAGTCCTTAAAGTTTAAAAATGAGTATTATTGGTTCTTCTATTAACTTCCGTTAGTTTCTTTACCTATGTGTCTAACGAAGCAATGACATGACATTTTTTTAAATGACACGTGGCAACTTTTTATTATTAAAGAGAGGTGCTACGTCCACAACATTTTTACAATATTTTTACAATAAATCATAGGTGGTTAGTTGTTATTAATTCAAATTTGAACCTAACATCAAGATTACTTTTTTGCCCCAATAATAACAACCAGTAATAACCTACCACTTAGGATTTGTTGTAAAAATATTGTGAAAATGTTGTGGATATATCATTTCTCATTATTAAATGCCCATTCCTTTAACTGATAATTTCCCATTTTTATGCCCATTTGTTTCTTCTTCTTCTTTTTAGTTTCTCCTACTACGCTGCATTGCAGTAGCTTTATTTAAATTACGAACTTGGGATTTGATTAGTTTAAGGTTTTTTGACTTTTGTGATCATTTTGGTGAGAGAGATGATCAGTCTGTTAGAGTGTACTGTCATTCTTCAACTTTACTAAACCCATAGGATGACATCGCTTGGAGAGTATAGCATCGCGTAGAAAAGATGATAGAGGACAGATGATGGTGTGATGGCGGGAGGACTCAGGACTCTCTTGCTGTTTCAGAGACAGAGGTCACCATTGTTAGCGTCATTCTTGGCTCTGGTTAATGGACGTAACTATGGTACAAACCCATTAAGGTCTTTTAGTGCAACTCTCTCTCTCTATGTGATTAGATCTGTTTCTAAAATAAGGGGTTTGATATGTTGAAAGATCCAAATATTTGGGCTGATCTGTTTCTTCTGGGTAAATATCTAATGCGTAACTTTTTAATAATAAAAGAAATGCTACATCATTTAAAAAATGCTATGTCATTGTTACATTAGACATGTGTTTCACATATTACGATCATATGTCTCTATTTTATGTAATTGGCTAATCCTTTGATAAAACATACTTTAATTGTAATTAGGTAGTTCTAGGATGTTTTTAATACTTCAAGAAACAAGGTTTCAAGATTAAGTGTTGAAGTCATCAAGTCTGTCCAAGAAAACAAGTTAAAAGTGTAAATTCATTAAAGCTCGACAGCTGGCTCGATAGCTGCACGACAGCTTATCTATTGAGATTTAAGAAATTCACAATTCTGATATGATTTCTTGGAATTCGTGATTATGTGTTTAGGTTTTCTTTTCTCCTAACCCTAAACATATAAAATGATTATTTTAAAGGTCGTCAACAGGTTTGCAAGTTGCACTAGCATTGAGAAAACTCTATCCAAGCAAATTGTGACCGAAGACAAAGTTTTTGCCCTAATTCATCATTCTTGTGAAGAAATTGTTGTATATGTGCACTATTGGGTTTTGTGACCAAACATCTTCTTGATCTTCATTGTTGGAATGAACTGAAGAACTTTGCAGCCAACAACCTTCCTAGTTGGTGATTGAAGTCGCGTATTGGGATCCGCGCAATTGGTTAGACACATACTTGGGAACCATGCATCAAAAGGGGAACTGTCACTACAAAACAAGTCCAATTGGGTATTGGGGTAAAGGTTCAAATGTAGGTTGGTAAGGTACTTGGGATTCCTTTACTTATAACCGCTTGTTGTGATAATAGTGGAGTTTCGGGAGTAGTGACCTAAAAATCACCCGTTGGGGTTTTAGCCGTCAAGTTTTCCTCATTCGTAAACAGATCACCGTGTTATTTATTTTCTACTGCATACTTTAGTTGTTTGGTGATTTATTTGTACTACCACGCACTTTGCATGTTAATTTGATTAATTAATAAACTTGGTTAATTAATAAATTAATTTGTCACAAGGGATCAATTCGTTTTTGGCCTTTCATAAAGAAACTAATAGAAGTTAACAGACAGACCCATAATGCTCTTTTTTAAAACTTTAAAGACTAATAGGGCTCACTTGAAACTTCAAGGACTAAAAGTACACAATAGGTAAACTTAATGGACCAATAATGTAGTTTCTTCTAAATTTAAAATTGAGGAAACAAATGTAAAAGAAAAAATAAAAGAATGTAAATTTACAATATTTTTGGTTAATGGGTGCTCTTAAGGTATTTGTTAATAAAACATTTTAGTAAATTATTATTATTATTATTTTTTTTTTGGTTCATGTTGTTGCAAGAAAGTAATTAATCAGAGTTGTTTCATTCTTCCCAAATTCTATTAGTCATACAGTTGTTGCGTAATTAATTAATTCATGTGATTGTCTGTTTTGTAGCATCATCGGATATTTACGAGGTTCATGCTGGACATAACTTATAGAGACTGTGTGATCTTTACAGTTGACACGCATATGCTTCCTTATCCATTTATGTCTTTGTTTTCCTAATTATAAATGGTAATTCAGATGAATGGCTTAGTGTTATTGGTCAATGACTTTTGCTTAAACCATATTTCTATGTTGTTTTGATTATGGGATGTACCATCCCTGATCCCTCCTTTGGTTTGTAATATATATATGTTCCACACAGTATTTCTTTGTCAGTCAATATATAGCTGCTTGAAAAGTGAAAGCCTACCACCGCCACCAGATCTTCGTAACTAAGATATGCCAGTGGGCAAGTATTAGCAATTTGTGAAACTAATATTCCTTGAAGTTTGGCTAATACCAACAAGATTCAAGACTTTTCAAAACTAATCAAGTTGGTTCTTAAAACAAACTTAGTTCTGTAAACACTGTTAGGTCAGTTAGTTATTTTTACAACTATTTTAGGGATTAACTATTAAGTTGGTTTTACAGGACCTATTCTTGTGCCATTTTCTATTCTTTCTTTCTTTTTCTTTTTTTTTAAGAGGGTTTCAACCTATGACGTCCACTTCTGATAATAACTCTTTATTATCAGATCAAGATACCAATCAGTTTTTAGTGTAGGTAGGGATTGAACATCAAAGACTTTACTAATTTTTTGCTTTTGTACTTAATAATTAATATAGCTAAGTTATATATATATATATATATATATATATATAGAGAGAGAGAGAGAGAGAGAGAGAGAGAGAGATTTTTTAAAACATTAGATTTAAGTAGATCCAACAGATAAAAAAAAAAAACTCTCATTAATTAATTCTAATATTCTAATTGATCTTATTTGTTATCCCTTATTTAACACATTCCATACTTATTTATAAACCCAAAAAAGGTTTTTACGTCTAGCTCTTTCTCTCTTCAGTGCACATCTCTCTCTCTCTTTCTCTTTGCACGTTTCTCTCTCTATCTCCTCCACAGCCAGGTCGCCGGCAACCAAAAAATAAAAAAATAAAAGCTATAGCTGCTGGACTTTGTTGAATAATACAACTATTGCTTTTAATGAAGTCTTAAAACAAAAGGTCATAGCCACCAAACTTTGTTCATCATTAGCGAAGTCTTAAAACAATAATCAAATGTAGCTTGTTCACAAACCAGAAAAGTGGGATTCTAATATCTATCAAAATAATATTTGGATTTCAAGATTATGCACTTTTTTGCTTTCTTTTAACAAAAAAACAATAGCCACGCAAAACTTTCACCATCTTCCACCATCTCGTGAAATAAAAAACCGAGCTAGGGATGGGGATAGTTCATAAGTCTTCCACAAAATTTGGAGATTGATTAGCAAATTTGACTTTCCAAAAATTTAGGGCAAGAAAGGGGTATAATTTCGTTCCATCAAATTGAAGCACAAAAGGGTTCTTTATTTATATTATATCAAAAAGCTCGAACACTAAACCTAAGAAATGTGTTGGATAATGAGGATTGAGATTTGATCAGATCCGAACACAAGTTAAATCAAATACAATTCAAGAATTAGATTAGGTTAGAATAAATTGCAAAACTTATATTGCTTAGTTGTTTCAAAAACGTGGAGATAGAACAACTATACATTGATAATTAGTTGTTGAATAATTATCAATGTATATCAAAGCAATAGTTGTGTTATTCAACAAAGTCTAGTGGCTGTGGCTTTTTTTTTTTTTTTTTGTGGCTACTGACAACCTGGCCGTGGAGGTGGAAGAGTCGTAGAATATATAGAGAGAGAAACGAGCAGAGACAAAGAGAGAGAGAGAGACGAGCAATCAAGAGAAAAAGAGTCAAGCTTATAACCTTTTTTGGGTTTAAAAATAAGTATGGAATGTATTAAATAAGGGATAATAAATGAGATCAATTAGAATATTAACATTAATGAGAGTCTTTTTTTTATCATTGGATCTACTTAAATCCAATAGCTTTAACAAAAGTGTAACTATTTAGAGTTTTTAGAGTTACACCTTTTTTGAACCATTGATTTGTATTAGATCTAAGGGTGAAAAAAACACCCATAGTCATGTATTTATTATTCCCTATAAATTAGTAACTAAGTCATTAGTTCTTCTTTTTAAAAATAGAAAAATTAAAAAAAAAAAAAAAACAGCATTAACTCTCTACTCTTCATCATCATCTTCATCTTCTCTCCTTCTCTCACATGGTCTTGTGTTCTATCTTCTATGTACTTTCACCCTCAACAATGGAAAAACTCAGACCCAAGTCAAGTTGTGCCAGATTTTGGAAGGCTACTCAGAATCAAATCATTGGGCTGAAGCTTGAAATAGTCTTGAGCTAACAAGAGTCCTTCCAAAGGTCATAAAGGGAACCAAAAACCTTCATACTGGTAGAGATCAACTATTCAATTACGTCTATTACTTCTTGGGAGGGTTGCAATGATCTCTTTGTATTTTGATATGGGTTTCTGAATCAGCCCTATCGTCTTTTTTCTCATTACTTTATGTACCATGGTTCATTTTGGAAGGATAGGACTCCATTGACAGAAAGCAATACTATCTTAAAATATATTGGGAAATAGGAATGCATACAACTGGATGGGAAGGAGAACTATTATAAAAACAAGAAGTTGAGCTCATTGCGCATTTCTTGTCGATCTACTTTTTTGATGTTGTTGACCACTTGCCAATAA
Organism: Quercus phellos; assembly: GCA_028566155.1. Taxonomy (NCBI): domain Eukaryota; kingdom Viridiplantae; phylum Streptophyta; class Magnoliopsida; order Fagales; family Fagaceae; genus Quercus; species Quercus phellos. The sequence goes on from JAOWBE010146955.1 coordinate 10,249, forward strand.
TGTGTTACGCATTTCTAGGGAACAGTAAATATACGACCTTGAGGTTTTTTTTTCATCCTTAGATCTAATTCAAATGAAAGATCTAAAAAAATGTGTAATTTTTGTGAAGTTACATTACGTGTAATTTGAACTAATCTCGTTTTATATATATATATATATATATATATATGATGAAAAAGAAGTAATGAGTCAACTTAATGGTGTGATAACATGTACAGAGTGGATTTGTAAATTGCCCATTGCCCCTTCTTTTGACGTGATTATCCTTTTCTTCATGAAAAACTTTAAATCCCTCACATTAGCAATTCTCGTAATTGCACTCGTTCAAATATAAACTAATTCAAAATGGAATTTTTTATAATAAAAAAAATTGCATCAGTTTTTCATCCCAAATATATTAAGATAAATGTCACAATCATAATTCATAAAGCTCAACAAATTTAGTGCACGTTATTATGTCCTGTGAAAATTTGCATGCGCTTTCTGTTTCAATTTTCAAACAAAGCTGAAAAGTCTTCAATGAAGATATATTTATAACAACAGCTCTCCTTTTTGTAGGTTTGGGACCAACAGTGTAACTATCCTTGTCGCTTAACACAATAAGTCGCTGAAATTAACCTGTGAAATAACATCTTTCGCTGTGAAATTTTTTTCAAGAAATTAATGGATCAATGTCTACCGCAATTAATTACACTACAGCATCTAAATTTGACTTCCAATACCTTTGAGGGCAACGTTCCAACAATCCTAATTTGAATTTCAATTCCAATCCAACTCAGTTGGTGCACCTGGGTCTTGAACTAGCTATCCCAGCTTTGATAGTACACTTTCTCTTCTTTGTAAATCGTGATGTTCTTTAACTTCTAGAAAATTCACAAAGGAAGCTCTCCTAGTCCTAGTTAGCAATTAAGCATGGCCATCATCAGTACTAGTCTATGGCAATACTGTCTGTCCGGTACGTATGAGATCTCTAAATTATAATGCATCTTCTATACTCTATTTCTCTTTCAGTCGAAATCGACTACAGGGAAGTCTACAATCAGATATATATTGGCCTTACTCTTCCAAACTTTGAAATGTTTATCTACAGTACTTTTAGAGTTTCACAGGACCTATTCCCGTGTCCTTTTTCTTTTATTGATTTGTTTTCCCTCTAAGTAGAGCTAATCTCTAAATTATTAAAGTGCTTAACATTGTTTACAACGAGGTTAGTCTGCATATTCTAAAAATTGCTTTACATTCTTAATTTGACTTAGTTTAGATTTGTATTTTCTGACCACTAAGAAAAGTGCGTATATCTAATCTATCAAGAAATAAGACCCCAAGTCTGATACATAGAAAACACTATAAAGGTTTGTTGACTTTGGTCCTAACTGTCCTCCACATACCAAAAGATTTTGATTTTAGATTAATGCATGGTTCACCGTTATTTGTCAATGACATTTTCTTAAACCATATTTCTTTTTCTTTTTCTTTTTTTTAAATGGGATATACGATCCGTCCTTTGAATTCTATATGTATTCCATACACTATTTGTACCTTTATGTCATTGCTTAGAAACCTACACCAGAAGTTGGCTAATTAGCTTTGGCCATACTCTTCTTAAATTAGAAACCTACACCTGTTTCTCCGGGACCTATTCCTCTGTCATTTTCTTTTCTTTATTTTTTTGTTAAATTTAATTTCCCTCTAATATAGCCAATTAATCACTAAAATATTACCGTTCTAATAGAGCAATCCATAATAATATCTTTTGGTTTAAGTCCTAATTCCTCACACCCTTTATACTTGGATAGGCATATCAATCCTTTGGGTCTAGGATTCTCAGCCCAAAAATAAAAAATAAAATTTTTAAAAAGTTCTTTTGGTTTAGACTACTAAATTTAGTTGATCGACTATTTGGAATTACTCAAACCTGTAGTTCCTTAATCCAAAAATGCACATAATTGTTGGTTTTATACTTGGGTTTCGAATAAAATATTGACAAGAGCTCAATAACTTAACTAACACCTCCTAATATTTCTCAAAGAAACATCCTGGATTCAAATAAATTTTTTATTGCCCATTGTAAGTATTGAATATAAAAATAAAAAATAAAAAATAAAAAATCAAATGAAATGTTTTTGAAAGAGGTGTACATGCTTCTTGTGACAAACTCAAATTATTTACCAGGGTCAGATGGATGCTACATCGTTGGCATGGAACCATGGGCCGTAGAAGAAAGTAGACTGGGCCCATTTTGCAACCAGTCACATAGATCGGTTTGGTCATTACCCCAATCTCACATTCTCACCGCACCTGTAGACTGGTTCTGGTTGGCCCATTTCTGTCGGCTATAATGTCATTTGTGCAATCGGCACAGGAAGCTTGGTCCGCTCAATTGGACTAGGCTAAAAATAGCTTTTATTTTATTTTATTTTTTAAAATTATGCATGGTTAGGCCTTTCTAATGTTGGGTTGGGTTTTCTTACAAATGAATTCAATAATGAGGGTGAGAAGTAATGGGCTCCAACTTAATTGTCTGATAAACAAGGAGTGGACAGGTTTAATGGGCTCTATTTGTTGTGAAAAACTTTAAATACATTACCTTAGGAATTTTTCTATCATGACATTGTACTGGTTCAAATATAAGCTAAATAAACTACTACAAAATGGAATAGAACACAGAGGAAAACTGAAGGAAAGCTGAAGTTCTATTATTCCTTGCTTTCTTATAAAAGTGTGTGTGCCTATATATAGTAAAAATTGTCTTATAAGAGAAAAACTAAAAGATAACAACGAATTTCTAAGGACAATATGTCTTTCTTACAAAATGGTCAAGTTACAACCTATAGACAAATGTCCTTCTAGTACAATAGATGCTAAATGCAAAAGAATAAGGCAAATATTAACAAGTATCGTGAAGTGTTTGTTAAGATTAGATTAATGCGAGTCTCATTTAATAAAAGTAATTCAATAAATGAAAGAAAAAGACATAAAACTAGCTCCATAGTCTATTTTAATATATATATATATATATATATATATATTTATCTCGTATATGTTACTACTGTTGTCCCCACTGACACGCTTCAACACTTCAAAACTTTTGCGACTTCCTAAGAAATCAATCCGTTTAAAAACCACATAACCACATTTGATGTTTCTCTACTGAAGTACACTAATTGCAGCCGCTCTGCATGCCTTGAATCAGTATGAATTGCAGTTTTGCATATTTGTAAGGTTTGAAGGAGCAAGTTAGTGCTCTCAAGCCTTAGGCACGTAGAAGCAGGTTGAGTCCCATAGGTGCTTGTGGGAGTAAAGTGACCTCCCTCCTCTGGGTGGTGGGATCAGTGTAGGTGTGTTTTGTGGAAAAATGGTAGAAGAGTTGGAGGTATTATGGCAGAAGCTAAGGGTCACGGAAGAGGAAGAAAAGAGTGTAACGTTAGGAAGAGATTGTACTAAGGCAGCTAAAGAGAGAGGGAAAAATTGTCTTGTGATGAAGGTGCTTTCACGCAGAGGAGTTATGCTTGACGCTCTAAGGAAGAATTTTAGGATGTTATGGAAGCCAAACAAGAGTATGGGAATCTCGGTCATTGAGGATGAAATGTTCTTAGTTGAATTTGATGATGAACGGGACAAGAGGAGAGTCCTTGAGATGAGCCCGTGGCACTACGAAAAACAACTAGTGTTACTCCAGGAGTTTGATGGAAAACGAGACCCAAAGGATATCGTTCTTAGGTGGTCTCCTTTTTGGGTTCAAATTTACAATCTTCCGCTGAATCACAGAACAAGAGAAACGGGGATGGCCATTGGGGCTAGCCTGAGAGAAGTGTTGGAAGTGGATGTAGCTGATTCCGAAGTTCAATGGGGAAAATGCCTCCGGGTGTGAGTTAGTCTAGATGTTTCGCGCAAGCTCATAAGAGGAAAAAGGATACATGGTGAAGAGGGGGAGGATTGGTGGGTGCTATTCAAATATGAGCGCCTACCAAATTTTTGCTATCGGTGCGGACTTCTAGAGCATGACCTGAAGGACTGCACACAAAAAGATGGAGCAGATGATAATGGAGATAGGGGGGAATTCCAATATGGTGCTTGGATGAGGGGGGAGCCGGCGAGGAGAGCGGTTTGGGAATCAACTTATCCGAAAAGGAACGAAGGGATGAGTATGCGGGGGAGTTTACCGGAAGGAAATTCCCAGGCGTTGAGGGTGCAGACGTCGAGGAAAGAGGTGGAGACTGACAAGGGAGTGTCTGTGGCGCCGTGTCTCGGGGAAAAGAAGTTGGAGTGCACGTCACAAACCAAAGGGGACAGTGATGGAAGAAAGGAGAAATATCAGGATATTGGGCGGGTCAATTCCAACGACGTGATCCCAGAGACAAGCAATGCCATTTTGGTGAAAGAAAGCGTGGGTGAAGCGGAACAAAATCCAGTGACTGATGTAAGTGAGCATGGTGTGATGGAGACATGTCAAGGAGACGTGCCAAAATTCAAGTTTGAGGCGGTGCGGAAAGAAAAAGAGCTGGGAAATGATTTGGGCTTGGAATTACATAAGGAAGAGGAAGGCCCAATTGCTATGACTTATGACATGGATCAGGGATGAGTAGCTGAGGTTTTAGGCCCAACTAGTGGGCATTGGAAGAGGAAAACAAGGGAAGGGCAGCCCAACGACAAGGCAAAGGAATTAAGCCTAGTTAAGAAAAAAAGAAATGCTCCTGCTTCTCTAACGGAGTCTAACCAGAATAAGAGAGAAACAAAAAAACAGAGAGTTGAAACGCAGGGGAGAAACGAGTGTGAGGACAAGGCTATAAGGGATGGCAATGAGGCGGAGGTTGCGATGCAGCTCCACCGAGCCAAATGAGTCTCTTGGCATGGAACTGTCGGGGTCTAGGGTCAGCTCCGGCGATGCGTTCGTTCACCGATGTGGTGAAATTTATTGACCCGGTTTTGGTTTTTCTTTCAGAGACCAAGGCAAGTCTGAACAGGATCAAAGGGCTTCAAAGGAAGCTAAATTTTACCCAAGGTATTACAATGCCTAGCGATGGCAGGAGCTGGGGTCTGGCGATGCTGTGGAAGGAAGGGGCGGATGTAAGATTTAAAAGTTGTTCGAATGGGCACATCGATGTGGTGGTCTGCAAGGGGGCCGGCGCTCAACCGTGGAGGGTAACGGGGTTTTATGGTCACCCCGATGCAGGTATGAGACACTCTTCTTGGAAATTACTTGAATTGCTTAAACGGCAGTGTGATATGCCGTGGGTAGTCTTTGGGGATTTCAATGAGATTGTGAATTCTGATGAGAAGTTGGGTTGGTTAGAGAGGGATGCTAGTCAAATGGAGATGTTCAGGGAGTGTTTAACTGAATGTGGTCTCTCTGATTTGGGTTTTGTGGGGCAGCATTTTACTTGGTGTAATGGTAGGATGGGTGAGCACCGCACTCTGGTTAGGTTGGATAGGATAGTGGCTAATGAGAAGTGGTTGAGAATGTTCCCTAAGGCAAAAGTCTTTCATAAGGCTATGGCAGCTTCTGACCATTGTATGCTCAACCTATCTTTGAGGAAAAGAGTGCAGAGAACGGGGAAGGGGAAGCGGTTTATGTTTGAGGCTATGTGGACTAGGGAGGAGGGTTGCAGAGAGGTGATTGAATCGGCCTGGGATCCTTTGAATGCTAATCCGAATGTGCAAATTAGAGATAGGATAAAAAGTTGCCAAGATCATTTGCAAGCTTGGAATCGTAGGGAGTTTGGGAACGTAAATAAGGTTTTAAAGCAGAAGCAAAGTCGGCTTCAGCAATTGGAAGCGTTAAATTTACTTCATGAGTCTGCTGAAGAGATTCAAGCTTTAAAAAAGGAGATTAACGAGATAATGATCCGAGAAGAAATGATGTGGAACCAGAGGTCAAGGGCTATATGGGTTAAATGTGGGGATCGAAACACGAAATTTTTTCATGCAACGGCAAGTAATAGACGCCGGAAAAATAGAATTGATGGCCTGTATGACCTGGGAG
>JAOWBE010147003.1:0-32265 GCA_028566155.1 Quercus phellos
ATTAAGTCATACATAATGTCATACATAATAACATACATAGCATCATACAATAGGATTTAAGGGCACTAATCCTAACACCTCTCCCACCCGACTTTGATCCATCCAAGAAATGTGAACACCATTTTGGGGGCCGAAGGACATATCCTTGAAGAATGTTACCACTTAAGAGACCATGTCCAGGATCTCATTTATAACAAGTTGATACAGTTCAATAATGCAGCCACTCCGTACATCATCACCAACCTTTTGCCCCTCCATTAGGAAGGGAATGTAAACGCCACCATCACAGTGGAAGAAACGGCCCTAGATTTCTCCTCACTTTCATTCCCATGGAAGGCCATACTCCGAGCCTTAGTCCAAGAGAGCCACCTTGATCTTAAAGGTATGGGAACCCCAGGATTTGATTGGGGAATTTGCTCATTTTGCGACAGTGGAGACAGGTATGCCCTGTTTAATTGTAGAGTGCTCCGAGCACATGTTTAGAGTCTAGCCGATCGTGGTATTATCTGGATTGAAAGGGAAATTCTATAAAGAGATGATTGCATGGTAGCCAGCCTGTGTCCTCCAGTTACCCAATTAGGAACTAGCTACAATGCTATATCAATTGGGTCAAGGAAAGATTGTGATGAATATCTACAGAAATGCCTTGGTAAGGTTACTTCAGTACCTCCTTCTTTAGTAGTCATTGAGGAGATCGTAGAATCACCTGTGGATTTAGGGTCATCAGATTTAGGAAAAGGGCAAGCCTCGCCAGCCATTAAGGGATTCACTCCTCTAGTTCTTGCATTGCTTGCAATCGTAGGGCTAGCTTCATCATCAGTTCAGGAGGGAACTGCCATTGTCCCTGTCATCCGAGGTTTCGATCCTCTTAATCTGTTGAAGCTTGTCTTAGGAATCCTTCAGGTATCCGGCTTAAAAGCTCTTGAAGCTATTCTACCAAGTCTAGTGGTCATTAATCTGAAGATGTTCTCCATAGCACCTAATTTGCAAACTTAGGAAAGTGTTATCATTTGCATGCTGAAGCCTTTCCCTAATGAGGATAACCATCGTGTCCCCTGGAAATACGATGTGTCCCTGATCTCCACTCGAATTGGAAAAGATGAGGTCTACTCCAATATCTCTTCAGGTCTATCTAGGCTTACTAGGAGTGGCTGCTGCTATACTCCCAATGAGCTAGAAAAGATAAGGAAAGAGGTTGGTAAGGGTATAGCTGAAACTATCAAGAATAGGGTCACAACCGAAGAAGCTGAGGAATTCTTGAAAATTATCAGAAACTCATAATACAGTGTGATTCAGTAGCTAAACAAGTTTCCAACTCATATTTCTATCTTGGCATTATTGCTATCCTCTAATATCCACTGTGAAGCTCTCTTGAAAGTCTTGAAAGAGACATGTGTTCCTACAAGTGTCATAGAATCTTCCTTTGAGGGTATGGTCTCAATAGTGTTGGACACTAACCAATTTTCCTTTACAGATGATGAGTTACCACTAGAAGGTATAGAGCATACTTTGCCCATGCACATTATGGAGTGTGAAGATATGATCGTCTCCAGAGTACTAATTGACAATGGATCAACCTTGAATGTTTGCTCGATGTCTACTATAGAGCGTTTGAATGTGGATACTTCTCTTATTCGCCCTACCACCATGATCATCAGAGCCTTTGATGGCATTCTTCGAGAAGTGAAAGGTGAGATTGAATTAGCAATTAGAATTGGCCCCAAGTCTTTCATGGTCAACTTCCAAGTCATCAAGTTGGATTTCCCATATAATATGCTTCTAGGGAGGCCTTGGCTACATACGGTTGATGCAGTTGCTTCTACCCTTCATTGGAGACTCAAGTTCCCATCCAAGGATCTGTTGATCACTATTATGGCTAAAGAACCACTGACTATCTTCAAGGAGACTTCTGGCCCCTACATTGATGCTAATGCCTTTCCGGAGGCAACTTTCCATAGTTTTGAGCTAGTCTCCATGATCTCCAGAGCTTCAAAACTCGAGTTAGTATGGCCCTCCACTATTTTAATGGCTGCCAATGAGATGCTCAAATTTAGCTATCAGTTAGGCTAAGGCCTTCGTGCCGTAGGACATGGGAATGCTTCTCTGATTAAACTCCTAAACAACAAAGGAGGTTTTAGTCTAGGGTACGACCCCTTTGATGAAGAACTTTTCCAAGCTTCCAGAGGAAAGAAAAGGAAGTGCATTGGCCAAAGGATATCCACTCCCCACATCAAAGGTCGCTTTTCTGGCTCCGGCCAAGGTCATTAGATCAGAATTGGCACAAGAATCATGTGAGAAGGAATCAGATCTAGCTTGTCTCATCCACTTGTGCCTTGCAAAATTCTCAGTGAATGCTATTATCCCTCGGGGATGATCTAACTTCTACTATTAGGCCCTGTATGCTAGGTGAGATAATAGACCATTGAACCATCGAGCCTTGCTTTGTGGTTGCACCAACTGAGTAAGGAGTATTCCATCATCGTGTGGTTGGGTCCTCCAATTGCCTAAAAGAGTTGGAATAGCATATCTAGTTTGTTTTGCATGTTTATTTCCTACTTTCTGTATTCCTTATTTGCATTTCCCCAGTTTATTCCCCCCCCCCCCCAAAAAAAAGAGTTTTTCACTTTTATCATTATTAGGCATGGACTTTGTTATTCCCCTGTCTATAACTCGTTAATGAAAATCATCTAGCGTACTATTCAGGACTTCCTTGCATTTATCTCTTTATTTCCTTTCCTATGAATATGTGTTTGCAAATTATCTTGTATGTCTCTATATATGTTCCATTCTATAGGATCTATTTTGATTCCTAAGTAGGTACATCGTCCTGTTGCCATAACGAGGATATTGATGACGTGAATGAGACAATAGAGTTAAATCATGATATTGAAGGATTAGAGGAAATTTTGAGTTTGCCTCGTGATATTTTGGAAGCTCTAAACAGAGAGAACGAAGGGTCCAAGCCCAACATAGAAGAGACAGAAGTGGTTAACCTTGCCGACGAATGCGAGAATGAAAAACCCATTAAGATTGGGGTAAACTTTCCTAAAGACTTGAAACATGAGCTTATAGTGCTACTTAAGGAATTTAGAGAGATCTTCGCTTGGTCTTACCAAGATATGGCAGGGTTAGATATTGAGATTGTAATGCACAGAATTCCAATTAAATCTTAATGCCCCCTAGTGTGGTAAGCCCTTTGAAGGATGAAATCTGAGATCATTTTGAAGATCAAAGAAGAAGTAGAAAAACAGTTGAAAGTCGGTTTCCTTACCGTGATAGCCTACTCAGATTGGGTCGCCAACATTGTTCTTATGCCTAAGAAAGATGGGAAAGTACGCATGTGTGTTGACTGCTGGGATTTGAACCGAGCCAGCCCCAAGGATAACTTTCCATTGCCACATATCGATACCCTGATCGATAATACCGCTAGCAACATGTTCTTCTCCTTTATGGATGGATTCTCAGGTTATAACCAAATCAAGATGGCTAAGAAAGACAAAGCCAAGATAGCATTCACCACTCATTGGGGAACCTATGCATATGATGTCATGCCATTTGGCTTAAAGAATGCTGGTGCTACGTATCAGTGAGCCATGGTAACCTTATTCCATGATATGATGCACAAAGAGATCGAAGTTTATGTGGACGACATGATTGCCAAATCTCATACACCTAGGGATCATTTGGTAGATTCGATAAAGCTGTTCAAGTGCCTTATCAAGTACAGATTGAGACTAAACCCTAACAAGTGCGTCTTCGAAGCTAGTTCAGGGAAATTACTCGGCTTTATAGTTAACCAAAGAGGAATAGAAGTGGACCCAGCAAAAGTCCAAGCCATCCGGGACATGTTAACACCCCAAGCGAGAAACAAATTCGCAGCTTCTTAGGAAGGTTAATTACATAGCTTGCTTCATATCACAATTGACCGTTGCATGTGATCCATTGTTCAAGTTCTTGAAGAAAGACACAAAGATAGAATGGAAAAATAAGTGTTAAGCGCCCTTTGACAAGATCAAGTAGTATTTGTTGAATCCTCTTGTTTTGGTTACCCCAACATCGAGATATCCATTGATCCTCTACCTAGAGGTACAAGAAACCTCTATGGGCTGCATGTTAGGCCAATTGGCTGAGCCCGACCAGAAAGAAAGGGCGAATTACTTCTAAAGCATGAAGTTCACCAGTTGTGGGATCAACTACATTGCCATTGAAAAGATGTGTTGCGCCCTAGCGTGGGCATCATGCAAGTTGTAGCAGTATATTCTTTAATACACCACGCAGCTCATTTCCTGTATGGATCTCATTAAGTACATCTTTGAAAAGCCAGCTCTTACAGGGAAGATCTCCTGTTGGCAAATGTTGCTCTCTGGATTTGGCATTGTGTTTGTGACAAGAAAGGCCATTAAGGGCCAGGCTATAGCCGACTACCTAGTGGACCAGCCGTTGAATGATCCAGAACTTTTAGAATTCCTATTCCCTGATGAGGATGTCATGGCACTAGAGCCAGAACCAGACAGTGTGGAACTGTGGCATTAGAAGCTTTATTTTGATGAAGTCGTCAATTCTACAGGAAACGAAGTGGGAGCAGTCTTAGTTTCCCTCAAGGGCGAGCAAATCCCTGTTTCAATCAAGCTGAATTTTGATTGCACCAACAACATCACAGAATATAAAGCGTGCATAATCGGCCTGCAAGTGGCCCTAGAGTTCGGCACCTATGACTTGAGCGTCTTTGGAGATTCCCTGTTAATCATCTCCCAAATTGAAGGAAAATGGCAAGCTCGAGACACCAAGTTGATTTGGTATAAAAAATGTGTCAACCACTTGATTCCAAAATTCTGAGACATCACATTTGCCTATTTGCCCTGAGCACACAACTAGTTTGTAGATGCCTTGAACATTTGATGCATGAAGGCTGACACATTTGTAGACTCCTTCTGATAGGCAACTAGGTTTCGAAATTCTGATGCATGAAGGCTTACTCAGAGCTCATGCCAGTGGAACCCTGTTGGCCTGCAAGATTATGAGAGCCAATTACTATTGGCTCACTATGGAAAGTGATTGCATTAAACATGTGAGGACATGCCACCATTGCTAAGCCTATCAAGATAAGAAGAATGCTCTTCCTCAGCCTTTGCATTATTTAGCAACACCATGGCCCTTCTTAGGTTTGGGTATAGATGTCATCGAACCCATGATTCCGAAAGCTTCAAATGGTCATGAGTACATCTTAGTGGCCATTGATTATTTGAAAAAAATGGGTGGAAGCCGCTTTCTACAAAAGCGTCACTCAAGCAGTGGTAGCCCGATTCCTGAAATGTAACATTATTTGTGCTACGATGTGCCAGGAGAGCTCATTACAGATAATGGGGCGAACCTAAATGGAAAAATGATCCAGCAACTCTACAAACAGTTCAAGATTGAGCACAAAAATTCAGTTCCGTATCGCCCTTAGATGAATGGTGCAGTGGAAGCCGTTAACAAGAACATAAAGAAAATCTTGGTGAAGATGACAGACACATACAAGGATTGGCACGAGTATTTAATGTTTGCTTTGTGTGCGTATCGCACTTTTGTTCGTTCTTCCACGGGTGCGACTCCATATTCAATAGTATATGGCATGGAGTCCATCCTCCCCGCAGAGGTAGAGATCCCGTCTCTTATAATTTTGTCTTAGACAAAGCTGTTAGAAGCGGAATGGGCCCATTCCTGATATGAACAACTGAACATGATAAATGAAAAGCATATGATTGCAATGTGCCATGGACAATTGTACCAATGCTGCATCAAGCGAGCATTCAACAAGAAAGTTAGACCCAGGCCATTCCTGATCACAAAGGAAAGTTTGCCCCAACTTACGAGGGCCCATATGTGGTAAAGAAGGCCTTTTCCGAAGGAGCCTTGATTCTAGCCGACATGGACGAGCATGACTTCAATATGCCCACCAATTATGACAAGCCATCATACAGTACTTTGCATGAAGGAGCCTTTTAGTGCGCCTCATTTTTATATTTTATGTAAAAAAAAAATAATAACAATATATATATATATATATATGTAAAAAGGTAGATCGAAAACCTAAAAGGGCAGCCTATGCAAAAGGAGAGCCAAAGGAAAAGAGTGTGAGAAAATACAAAAGGTAGATTGAAAACCCGAAAGGGCGGTCTACACAAAAATTAAGGCAATTAAAAGTCAGTTGAACTATATGATGACCTGATCCTTCCCAGTGGAGGTACATAGGCAACCATCTTTGTTCGATCATGTCTTAAAAGAAAAATCAGTCAGCTTGGCCTGCTTGAATTTCTACTCAAGATCAGAAAATTAGATGGATCCAACATCCAAGACAAGATGTGAAGACACCTTGAAGATCTCTTTTTGTCTACAATACTGCCATGACCCGATGGTCTACTCAAGATGTTTTTGCTCATACCAATTGGAAATGTACCTTAATGGGAAAAGGAAAAGATCCATCTAGAACAGGATGTATCATTGGAAAAATAAGATATTGATATGCATGGATTTTAAATTTATCACATATTTGTATAATCTAGCATTTTCAAAGCATTTGCCTGCATATTCATTAACATGCCTATATTATGCCATTCTGTTTCTTTCATACATTTTGGTATCAAAACATGAAATCTCATCTCATAAATATGTTTTGAATATCATTATAAACATCTCTCTCCACCATCTCTCAGTTTCTAAACATGCCTAACAAACTAGACTATGCTTTAAGAACTCAAACAAAAAGAGGAAGGCCTTACACAATTGCCTAGCAATTTACGAGGGACCTTTCCATACATGGTGGGATACTAACTACATAGCTTATGTGTAGAAACAAAATAAGCAGAACAGAACACCAGCAGGCCAAACATGGCTTAAGCGATCAGACACGGCCTAACACAATCTCCCAAATCTAGTACGAAGAATCGGGTCATCATGAGCATGAGTGCGAAGTAACCCAGCTGCATCAAAGCCTAGGTCTCTGGAAACCCCTCTGAGTTTGTCATGTGAATGTCGAAGACAGACAAGCTCCCTCTTCATCATGGAATTAGAAGTAGGCCCCTATCTCTTGGTCTTTAGCAAAGCTTGCAAGGTGCCTACCTCAACAGTTGCAACTCTCAAAGCCTCCTCCCTCTCAGCCAGCTTATTTTGAAGGTGACAGAAGGCCAACTACGGCTCACTAGGCTCATCACCCATACTTCATGCTTAAAGTGGAATGAATGTAGGCCTTCTCCAGTACTAGCTCCAATGCTAAGCCATCGGTCCTGCTACTAGCCTTCGCCCTATCCAAAGCGGCAAACCTTTGAGTAAGATCTACAAGCTCATCCTCCAAACCCACAACTAGGAATCTTAGCTGAACACACTTTGCCTCTGTATCAAGAGGGGTTGACCCTCTCCGATCAAACTTCGGCCTAAAAGTAGTGTGCTCACTCTCATGTGCACTACTTATCTCCTCAATATCCTCCATAAGGGTATCGGCTAGCTCCCTGCAGTAGTCTCTATCCCTAGCGGCTTCCCTTAGGCACTCCCTTAGATCCATAAGAGCCCTTACAACCTTGATCTCAAACTCTAGAGTCTCTCAAAACATTAGCTGGAAGTAGCAACTTGGCTGAGATTGGTGATGATAAGTTAAAAACAAAGCTAGGATCTCTGTGATAGGCGAAGAATGTATTGACCGCTTTAGTAAATTAACCAATTAATTAGCCAAGTTAATTAATTAGATTCAATTACATGCAATAAGCGTGGTAGCACAAACAAATCACCAAATAACTAAATGCAGCGAAAATTAAATTTGACATGGGTGATTTGTTTACGAATGGGGAAAACCATCAAGGCAAAACCCCACTGGATGAATTTAAGGTCACCACTCCCGAGAATCCACTATTATCAAAACAAGCGGTTACAAGTAAAAGGAATCCTAGTACCTAATACCAACCTACAGTTAAACCCTTACCCCAATACACAATTGGACTTGTAATGTAGTGACAATCTCTTCTTTCAATGCATGGCTCCTAGTAGGTGACTAACTAATCGATGCACGAGTCCAAGTATGTGACTAACACACCAATTTGAGAAAGATGTTGGCTGCAAAGTTCTTCAGTTCATCAAAACAATGAAGATCAAGAAGCTCCTTGGTTATAAAACCCTTGGCGCAAAGAAGTAGCAGCTTCTACAAGGAATATGATGAACTAGGGCAACTTTGTCTCGAGTCACAATATGAGTGCAACAACAATTACAACAACCTTTGCGTCAAGTGAGACGACCCTTAAAATAATCCTTATATATGTCTAGGGTTGTGAGAAAAGAAACTCTACACAAATACACTTGGATATGCGTGAAAACAGATCTGGAAATCTGAATTTCACAATTCTCAATAGATATTGTTTCTATCAAGCAGCTGTCGAGATTCCTTATTAAACCTTGATAAATATCTATCTGTCGAGCTATCTATCGAAATTTAATAAACAACACTTCTTCACTTGTTTCTTGGACAGATTTGCATGGCTTCAATACTAGACTTGAACTCTTGTTCCTTGAAGCACTAAACCCATCGTAATTCTACCCAAATACAAGTAAAGTGCATTTTGTCAAACGATCAGTCAGTTTTACATATGTTCTAACAAGTTACACATATGTCCTAACATTCTGGTGTCTCGCCACAAATTAAACTCAATAGAAAACCACTCCTGGTCATCCCTAGAACATAGAAGGAAGTCAATGCTCGACTTGTGCACCTCCTAGAAATCAAAGGCATGCCTTGTCACTACCACATCAATATCCATGAGCTCGTAGTCGCAAGTGACAATGGAGAGATCACTAAGTCGAGGGATATGCTAGATACCCCTAAACTGCCGCATGGCCATGCCCGTAAAGTACCCTGTGCACCCCCAGATACCCACTAGGGGAATGCTAAGTAAACCGATGCAATGGGTCCGCCCTTGCCATCTAGTGGTACCCCATTTGACTCTCTAGGTCCAGTTAGCGAGACTTAGGCTGCACTAGTACTTGAGCTAACCCTCGGTATCCCTAGAAAAGGGAAGACCAAGAATTACAGTAACCCGAACTCTACTCCTAATGGCAAAACCCTCAGGCTGATCCCTAGCAATAACACTCAGGTGGCTATAAAACCACAGTTGTAGCAGATGAACACAATAACCTAGCCTACCCCTATCGGTCCCTCGACACAAAGACAAGGACCTAATCATCTCAGAAAGTAGAGCATGAATGAAAGAGGTACCATAAGTTAGGGCACCAGATAGAGAATGGCAAATCTGACAGCTCCCGACAATGAAGGAAATAGCATCGCACCAAAAAAGGCTACTAGGAAGGCCTGATGCTGGTAGGATGTCCACCGCTCCTCTAAGTCCATAAAGTCATCCCGTTAGCCAATAGGACACTTAATGGCTGGAACCAATCATACAAAAAATCGAAGGACATGCTCCCTCCTATCCTGTTGCCATACCAAGTCAGGGCCTCCACAACAGGCCTTTTCAAGCCCAATAGGTCAGTGAGTCTCTTGCGATAGCGTAGCCACACTAGTGGAACAAAGATAGTGCTCAGAGGGGTCGAAAGAGAAAGAAAACGATCATACTCCTCTAGGATGTGCACTAGATCAACATCCCTAATGGTGACACATCTCCCAACAAGAAGTAATGACCTCCAACAATTGCCAATCTAGTGTGGTGTGAAAAAGAGCAGTAGCATCTCCAAGAAGTTTCTGGATGAATACCCGATCACCGCAAGAAAAGGAGCTCAACCACCTCCTAAGCTTCTTTTCATAGTAAGACTCCCTCTCAAGCTCGACCAAAGTGTTGTAAGAGTAAGCACCAAGAGCATCCATGAACGGATCCTACTGAATCTTATGATCTTATGAGATTTTACGTGAAAAATGATGAAAATAATGTTTTCTACACGTTTTGGGTGAAGAAAAGGGTAGAATAAGATCCTAGAATATCACAGACCAAAATGAGCTAAAACTAGGCTGAACCCAGCCTTTTATACACGAAAACCAAGGTGGCACTCCTTGTAGGGCTGCTGGTGCACCTATAAGGGCTGTCGACCCTTTGTTTAGGATTTTTTTGACCGCCTTGGAGCAAAGATTCCTCTGTTTTAGCACTCACCGTAGTGTGCGATAAGCTCGGCAGTGAATTGGATTGTTAGAAACTCTCTCTCATGCATTTGAGACCGCACAAATCCTACACCAGGGCAGTTTATCTTTGCGCATCTTGTTTAGCACTTCCAAACATCTTGAACCTCATTTTTCTAAGCCCGATTCACCCAATTCAAGGGTTAGTTTAGCCTTGGTAATTCGAGCTCAGAAAGGAAAGACACTAGAGCCCGTTCTCAATCATGCAGCACCTTTTTTAGCTTATTTTGAGGACAAAGGGAGTCATTTCCCATAAGGTCACTCCAAGAAACCTGTCGAGGCCATTTTCAGCTAGTCTACAAGCTTGGAACCTTGCAAAACCCTAAACTGGGGCAGTTTATTTCATACAGTATCTCCATTCTCTCTCCTCCTAACGGGACTATTATTGTTAAAATCCATTGATAAACTTGTGAAACTGCGGTGCAATACAAATAAGTGTGACATAAGTTGGTTCAAAACCACCATTGATGATGAAAATGCGATAATGCATACATATAGCAATAGCCCTTTGAAACGTGACACCCAAACTTATACATGTAAGTCCTACCTAGAGGCATAGTTTCATGCATATAGCAATAGCCCTTTGAAAGGCGACATCTAGAATTGTACATGTAAGTCCTACCTAGAGGCATTGTTTCTTGCACACATTAGTAGCCTTTTTAAAGGCGATATCTAGAATCATACATGTAAGTCTTGCCTAGAGGCATTGTTTCTTGCACATCAGCAGCCTTTTTAAAGGTGACATCCAGAATTGTACATGTAAGCCCTACCTATAGGCATTGTTTCTTGCACACATCAGCAGTCCTCTCAAAGGCAATTTCCAGAATCATACATGTAAGCCCTACCTAGAGGCATTGTTTCTTGTTACAGCCCTTTCAAAGGAAATTTTCTAGAGTTGTGCATGTAAGCCCTACTAAGAGGAGTTGCTTCTCACGTACATTAGTAGCCCGCTCAAAGGCCTAATCAGAGGCATGGTTTCTTACACACATCGGCAGCCCTTTCAAAGGAAATTTTCTTTTTTTCTATGGTTGTACTTATAAGTCCTAATCAGAGGCTTTTTTTTTTTTTTTTTTTTTTCCGCATATATCAGCAGCCCTCTTGAAGGCACTTTTCCTAAAGTCATACATTAGCCCTCTTAAAGGTAGTTTCCAAAATCATATATGTAAGTCCTAACAAGAGGCATTATTTCAAACATACACCATGAATCTACAAAGAGATAATGTCATACATCAAGGCCCATTGTGGGGCAATACAATACGCATATGTCCAGGCCTATTAAGAGGCGATACATAATATACATACACAATTGGCCCAATATGGAGCGATGTCTATGAAGAATACATACATGCCCACACAGGGGCTACATCAAGCTACAACAAAAAGCTAACCCTACTGGAAATCATCATCCTTAAAAAACTAGTCGGCATCATCCGTATCATCATCATCATCATCACTATCGCCTATAAGAGGACCGGTGGAAGGACCTGCTCCACCTAAAGTGCCTAGAGTGTACCCTGGGTCCTAAGGAAGCCATGGAGCCTGAGCAAAAGAACCCCAACCGCCCGGCGAACCTGGCGAACCTGGCATGTACTCTGTCTCGCTTGGTGGACTAATGGACCCCCAGCTCGACATGTAAGGTGAAGGTGGAATATAGGCCCGAATTGCTCGTAGCTCCCCTATCAAGACCCTAGAATAACCATGAAGCATGGCTAGCTCACCCTAAAGCTGGCTCCATTCTCTCTCTGTATGGCAGTATCACGGGCCTCTCTATCCTTTTGCTAAAGCTCCTTTTCCCGAGCTAATGCTCGAGCAGTCTCGTCTTACATGTGCACCTCCCTAGCAGTAGCAACAGTCTTAAGCTCTGTCACCTTTGCCTGAAAAGCCTCTGAATGCAATCTCCACTTAGCCCTGGAAGCTACTTGAGCACGAACAATGCCTCCTAGCACTCTACCTCCACTCACAGGAACATCTCCAATGATAGGCCCCGTGGAGGACTCTGCAAACCAATTGGCATAATCCCTGCTAGTATCCACGTATGCATCAAAAGAACCCGTCACGTAAGCCGAGTTATCCATGACAATGGACTCAAATGACAAGTTGAGAGAAGGTGGATCTCTAGGTACCCCAAAAACCGGCATGACCTAATGGAAGGTCCACTTTGCCAAAAAGAACTCCCAATTCAATAGGGCCTAGAACCAGCATCGTACTCTCGACTAGCTTATGGAAATAATAAGCTCCAATCTCCCAAGCAGTGAACCATCATAAGGACGAACCACTATCTCACCCCAAGTGATGCAAATCCAAGGTCGCAGTGATAGTAACCGGCTGCACCAAGACAACTTTGGTAATAGTGCAAAGAGACCAAGCATAAACTCGAGGATAAACGTCGCAGACAAACCCGTGAATCATGGTCGCAAGGTTGGGATATACTCATAGGCCCATCATGTCAAGATCTACCAGCACCCCTTTAAGCTCCTGAATGCCCGCTGTGAAGCTCGCCTCAAGAAGGCTACGAAGAGGCCATAAGTGATAGACCCCCATGTTGGAAAAACACATGTTTGTATTGCATACAAAACATACACAGCAGAAAATTAATGGATCTACTTCATTCACAATTGATAACATGTATTATGTAAATTTCAGAATTTAAGAACAAGAAAGCATACCTCGGTGCGATGAAATTCAAAACCAAAGATTAGAAGTACTAGGGAACACTTTTAATCTTCACTCCAGTTCCACTTATGCCCAAGAAGTGTGGTCTCTTAATCAGTTCAAGGGAGAATAAGAGAGTGGCTTACACTTACATACACACCATTTCATAGACTTTACAATCTATTATTAAAATTTTGTATGTTTCTCTCCTTATACATAACTGATTATTTAATTGGGCTTTAGTATGTGGCTTGGAGTAGGACCAAAAGGGAAAAATAAGACATAGCTCCCATGGGTTTTGGGCCTTTCTTTCAACTCTTGACATGCCCAAAATTACCATTAATTATATTTAATACCACTATATAAATATAGTTGCACTTTAGGCCTTATTAA
Source organism: Quercus phellos (assembly GCA_028566155.1). NCBI lineage: Eukaryota > Viridiplantae > Streptophyta > Magnoliopsida > Fagales > Fagaceae > Quercus > Quercus phellos. Next base: position 13,193 of record JAOWBE010147003.1, read on the forward strand.
TAAATTATATACCAAGACTTTACTATACATTCAACCCCTTCATGAAATATTCGTAGTAATACAAAGTCATGAATGTTGACTGCTACTTTGAAGATTACTACATCTTAATCCTTGAATACCCAGTTTAATCCTTTAAGTTATTCATCATATATTTATGAAATCCAATTTCATAAATATATACTTTAGTAACTCTTTACTAAAGTGGTTAGGCCTAACACCCTAAATAACCAAACCCATTAAACTTATCTTAAGGGAATATTTTATATCTTCGTTAAGAGATTGTGAATTCCATCTTGAGAATATATATTCCTTCAACACTAAATGTGGCTGCCCAACATACTGAGGTTTTGATTATGGCTTTAGATCTCACTTCTGATATATCAAAGCAACTTACACTTCATGATTAAATTCATTATTCTCTTAGGATTAAGAGTTGATGTAAATAGAAGTCGTGAGATTTACTATTCATTTGACAGTCATTAGTAGAATAATAAATCTCACAACGGTTTAATTCAATATGTCTTAACACTTAAAACATATCAACATATCAACTAGAAGTCTCTACTTTCATGATCAAGACAAATCATCTTAGTTGATATGTTATAGTCTTTGCAGATGAAATGCCTAATTTCATGACCGACTATGAACTAAAATTCTAAGTTTACAAAGAACTTATGATTTATATATTTTGTGAATAAATCACATAAATCGCTTTCTTTCTCTTCCTACCCCAATGAGTTAGGTTTATCGACCATCGACTTGACCTCATTTTCGCAAGCGATTGGCAGAGCTATTAGACCTGAAGACACCTATAGTGAATGTTCTGACTTGATATGGGAATGGCTCGGGAGGTAGAATCCCTTGGGATTTTCTAATCTGTTGGTTTGGCAAAGCTAAATACCCCGTTGCTTACCAAGGAGACTTTATGGATTTGGAGGAGCATTGGTCCTTCTACAGACGCCAGGCCTTCATAGTGGCCTTCTTTGGCTCAATGCTATTCCTTTCTTAATTAGGTTCTATCAATTTAGCAGTTCTGTACCTGGTGAGTAGTCTGCCTCATAGCACTTCTTTTATTCCCTCTCTCCTCTCTAAGACTATTCGAGCTCTTTCTCTGTGTCATGAGATGGGTAGTGGTAGGCTTGGTTGTTGTGTGCGTCTACTGCAATTATGGTTCTGTAGTAATCTAAGTGTGATATTTAGGGCATAGCCTGCTGGGTTCTTGAGGAATAATAGAGTTAAAATCACCATGGCCTTTGGTTTTCCCTTTGCTGGGGACATTATTGTTTGGTTGCAGCATCTGTTTGGCTTGGGTCCCATTGAGGCAGTTTGGGGGTAATCAACATATCCCTCAACTTATTGATCCTTTTGTCATCACTTGTGACTATGGCTTCCAGGATATTGATACAGTCATCATAGATCGCGCTTCTGATATTTAGAAGGAGAGTAGGTCGACCATTGACTATTCTACTTGCCTTAGGGACAATCATAAGTGGTCCACTATTAAGTTTAGAGAATTGAGGGCCATTATGGTCCCTTGCTTCATTGTTGTTCTATCAACTCTAGATCCTCTTAATCCCCGCCTTCCAGTTGATATATTGAGGGATTATACATTGGAGTTTGAGGTCAGAGTCAACAGTACTCATAGGGACCTAAGAGAGTGTCTGATAAAGGCTATCAAGGACAAGAATTGCTGCAAGGAGCTTCTTGATGCCACTATGAAGAAAAATATTTTCCAACATCATCATGGCATAAAGAATGAAAGTACAAAAAAATGTATATGCAAAAATAACAAAATTTAAATACTAGCATACTTTCCTAGTTGCATTGCTACTAACATATTCGCAAGAAATAAAGAGAAAATGAAAAATAAACATCAGCCTCAAGCGCAGAATAGGAGTCTAGAACAGAAAACAGAAGCCGAGAACTGGACCCGCTAGATCACAACTTGCTCTAGAGAAAGTTTTTAAAGTGAGAATTTGAAGAAATAAGGTTGGAATAGTAAAAAATGGGCTTAAGGACCCATTTATAGGCCATTGTATGGCTTGGGCAGCCCGATGCACCTTATGTGGACACCGAGTCTGCCCGGGGCAAAATAATGGCCGCGGGTCAACGTTGACCGGTTGCTTAGTGCTAAGGAGCCAAGCTAGAAGAACTTTTTCTTTAATCAGCTGTGGCAGCTCAACCTTATCAAAGGCAAGATCGATTTCAGCCCATGAATCATGTAGTTGTTGTAATCAACTTTGGGGCAACAAAATGCAGAATTACATTCTTTATCCAACACCTCTCATTGCAATCAAAATGTCATATAAAGAAGGGGCAGTTGTAAATATCATATTTTGTCCACCTTCAATTTGCATGCCAGACCCTAAAAATTTCAAAAATATTAACTTTTCTCCATTGGGCCACGGAAACATCTAGATTGACGTGGCGCAACTTGCTTAGGCATCAGAGCACTCAAAGTGCCTTTTCTGGTTGAATTGACCAAAATGCCTTTAGTTAACCCTAAGTTGACCAAAAGTCAAAGATTTGGTTGCCCCAATATTTTGAACCATGTACTAGGTTTCCTTTTTTTGTACCTTGCTTGGGCCATGTTCCTTGGGAATGGCAATGTTTGATTTACATTGCTTGTACCTTGTTGGGCCATACCCATGGAATTTGGCAATGTCTGCTTTACTTTCTTGCTCTGTGTGATAGCATTGTACATGATGTATGCATATCTATATATGCTTGCTTGTGGGAGAACGTGCACTTTGTATGAAGGACTCTTGTGGTTTGGGGAGTGACCCTTTTTAGTCATGAGTGATCTTGACCTTGTAGTGTGAGCATGTGCTCAAGGCACTTGTCGTAGGTGCATATTCACGCTATATTGTATGCGTGGTCATCATGGTGTGATTGTCTTGATCCATGTCACCTAAGTGACATCAGTTTCCCCATGTATGCGACATGCATTAATATGCTTGATGCTTTGAGGGGCTCTGGCTCGTCTTAGTACGAGCATGTTGGCATACGCCGTATACATAAGCGTGAAACCTTACCGGTGCGCCATAGCACACTAAACACGAAACTCTGCCAAATTTTTGCCGTGAAAATCGGGCACCTTCGATGCTATATTCTTATAGTGAAAACTTGGTGAAAATAGTATTTTGTCTGCTACGACGCACCTGAGGCAAAGCACTGCTGGATTTCCACCACAAAAATAAGGTGAAATGCTACCAGATTTTCGTTGTGGAAATTTGGCAATGATTCCAAACATACTAGTCAAGCATCAATCATGACCACACCCTTTCCAAAATCGAACCTTAAGTCCCAATTTCGTTAAAGCCCCGAAAGCTAATGCCAATAGCTTGTTTTTCATTGCCAATGTTTAAAAATTAAGATTTTACCAAAACAAAGGACTGTCTAGGGATAGGCGTTGTGGGGTGCCTAACACCTTTCCCACATGTAACTAGACTTCCAAACTTAAGAATCAAGATTTTTTATCCGTCCACATTATATCAGGAAAAATGACATTTATATTAACTTGGGATTTCTAATAAAATCAAATAGAGTTAGGTGACCAGTCACACCTTAGAAAAAACCCAATGATTGATGGCGACTTCACTTACCTTTGGTAATCTGATTAATATTGACTCATTTCTAGTCACACACCAGAGGTTCTAACCTTCCTCACAAGCACTTGAGCTCTCGGGCCCCCACACACGCTAAGTGTATGCACGATAAAAAAAAGTGCGAGAAAGTTACTACAATGGGTGGTCAATCGCCGCGAGGCATTGACAATATGGTTCTTCCTACTTAGGTCCTAACTTTCCATGAGAAGAGTCTTTAGTGGCCAAGGATACCTTTTTTGAGACGAGGTCTCCAATGTTGAACTACCTAGGCTTAACCACTGCATCATGGTGCTTGGTCATCAAGTTCTTGTAACACGCCACCCTTTATTCTATTTCCATCCTCATCTCGTCCATGAGATCAAGGCTTAGATGTAGCTACTTCTCATCCTCCTCATCTTGGTAATAGGCCACCCTGTAGCTAGTCACTCTGACCTCTACAAGTATTACTACATCATTTTCATATGCTAACTTGAAAGGAGTTACTTATGTGGTAGTCCTTACGATCGTCCTATATACCCAAAGGACACTAGGTAACTTGTCGAGCCATATCCCCTTTGCCCCCTCAAGTCAAGTTTTGATTATCTTAAGCAAGGATTGGTTTACAACTTCCGCTTGCCCATTTGCCTGTGGGTGGGAGGGTGAGGAGTAGTGATTCCTTATTCCAAACTATTTACAAAATTCTCTAAAGGGTGTGTTGTCAAACTGTCATCCATTATCTAAAACAAGCACCCTTTCCAAAATGGCAAATGATATTCTTCCAGACGAAACTTCTGACATTTTGTTTAGTAATCTTTGCCAAGGGCTTCGATTCCACCCATCTGGTGAAGTAATCTATTTCCATCGCTAAAGACTTCATTTGCCTTGTTCTTGTTGGAAAAGGACCAAGGAAATCAAGTCCTCATTAGGCAAAGAGTCAAAGGGCCATCATCGAGGTAAGATACTCTAACAGTCGTCTAGGTATGCTGCTGAAGCATTGACATTTATCACATGCTTTGATGTAGGCCTTGGCATCTGCTTGCATTAATGGCCAATAGTAACCTGCACGAACAATTTTGTGGATGAGGGACCTTGATCCCGAGTGATTTCCATATGCTCCTTCATATATGTCTCTCATGACATAGTGGGACTTGCCCAGAGTTAAGCAACTCAAGTAGGGCTAAGAGAAACTCCTTTTATGCAATACCTCATCCATAAGGAAAAATTTTTCTGCTCTAACCCTTAGCTTCCGAGATTCTTCTTTATCCTAGGAGAGTAGTCCATCCTTGAGATAGGATGTGATTGGTGTAGTCTAGTTAGCTTTTCCGTCTATCTGCTACACCTCAAGAATATCTATGCTCGAAATGTATTGGACTTTGATCTAATCGTCAACCAAGTTGTCTGCCAAGGCTACTCTAGCTAGGCTGTTGGCTTCCGTGTTCTCTTTCCTACGGATCTGATGAAACTTTGCCATCGTGAAGCCTTTGATGCAATGCTTGACCTTGTTCAAATATTTCTTCATTCGTTCTTCCATGGCTTCGTACGTTCCATTCACTTGCCCTATGATCAATTGTGAATCTCCTTGGATAACTACTAATTTGATGCCTAATGCATTAGCCAAATCTAATCCCAAAATAAGGGCTTTATACGTAACTTCATTGTTAATCGTTTAGAACTGTAGACATACTGCATATTCTAGACAATCTCCCTCTAGTGACTACAAGATTACTCTGATTCCTCTTGCATGGTGGGTGGACGAACCATCCACATGGACGATCCACTCGTTTTCCCCTTTGTCTTCGTTCCCTACTGGTTATAGGCTGGAGTGACCTCTGTAATGAAGTTTGCAAGTGCTTGGACTTTTATTGCTTCTCCTGGTCGATACCTTACGTCAAAATCACTGAGTTCAACTACCAACTGGATCAGTCGTCCAACTGCTTCTAGCTTGTTCATGGCTTTCCTAAGCGGATGACCTATCAGGTTGTTGATGATACAAGTTTAGAAGTAAGGTCTAAGCTTTCTTGCTACTGTCACTAGTGAAAAGTCTAAATTCTCTATTGGTGTAGTAGACGGCTTCTATGCTTTCCCCTCTTCCCTGATTAAGGCTGAGCTCACTGCATAAGGAGAAATTGCAAAGTAGAGCTACAATTCTTCAACCTGCTTAGATAGGTGCAACAAAGGGGTTGTTGTGAGATACGTCTTGCGATCTTCAAATGCTTGTTGATGTCCATCTGTCCATTCAAATGCTTTCCTTAACACCTTGAAAAATGACAAATACTTGTGAGTAGCGTTTGAGACAAACTTGTTGAGTGCTGTTACTCATTTAGTTAGGCTTTGTACTTCTTTGAAATTCTTTGATGGCTTTTATGGTGAGTATTGCTTGGATCTTATCAGGATTTGCTTCAATCCCCCTCTGTGGGACTGTAAATCCAAGGGACATTTGATTGACCAGCATACTTCAATCCAAGGATTTTACTAGCATGTTGTCCATGAATACTTCAACATTCTGCCCTATTTGTGGATGAAACATATTATTAAACAGCCTCTGATAGGTAGACCCTGCATTTTTCAAACCAAAAGTCATTACTTTATAGCAAAACAAAACTTGGCTTGTAATAAAGAATGTTTTCTCCTAGTCTGCCTTGTCCATCTTAATTTGGTTGTACCTTGAGAATGCATCCATGAAGCTTAGTAGTTGATGTCCAGCTGTTGAGTTTAAGAGCTAATCAAAGCCTGGAAGGGGATAACTATCCTTAGAGCAAGCTTTGTTTAGATCTGCGAAGTCCACGCACATCCTCTATTTGCCATTAGCCTTCTTAACCATCACTACATCTGCTAGCCAATCAAGGTCGTAAACTTCTTAGATGAACTTTATTATTACCAACTTCTAGACCTCCTCCTTAATGGCATTGTCTCTTTCTAAGGTGAATTCTGTTCTTTTCTAATGAATAGGCTTGTAAGACAAGGACACATTTAGATGATGAGTTATCACACTTGGGTTAATCCCAAGCATGTCTTCATGGCTCCAAGCAAATACATCCTTGCTCTTCATAAGGAATTGGATGAGTTCTTACTTTGTCTTTTCTTCCATGCTTATTCCTATCCTTGTGAACTTCTCTTTAGACTAGTCCAAAAGGACATCCTCTAATACTTCAATTGGCTCACAACCATCCTCCTCTCCTTGATTTTTATCGTTGAAAGTTGCTCATCTATTGCTAGCATAGCCAAATAGCATTCTTTAGCTACCAACTGGTCACCTTGTACTTCTCCTATGCCATACTTCGTTGGGAACTTAACGGACAAGTGATAGGTTGATGTTGTAGCTCTCCAATTATTTAGGGTAAGTCATCCTACGATGGCATTGTATGAGGATGAGCAGTCAATGACAAGGTGGTGGATAAGAATTGACAACAACTAGTAGAGAGATGGTGTTTACTAGTAAAACCTTCACTTGTTGGAAGGCTAGGTAGTAGAAGATTCTACTAAACTCCCGTTGTCTACGAACACTCTTCTTGTTGTGTAATTTCCAATCATAAAATTGATAACAATCACATCATCATGAGGATGATGTCTCATCATTCTTGCATCTTTGTCCATAAAGGTTATGGTTGGCTCGTCCATTCTCGGCGTCCTTAGTGGACGGTTGGTAATTTGAATGATTTGAACTACTCGAAGGTAGGTCTTCTTGGCTCTAGACGAGCTCCTGGTTGATGTTCCTCCCACAATAACTCTTATTTCTCCAATTGGTGGACGGACTGGTTCTTTCACTTTCCTTTCGGTAGTGATATCTCATCCTTGTGCTCTCGTCCAAGGAAATTCTTTAACTTCCCCTACTTAATAAGAATCTCAATCAGCTGTTTAAAATTTAGCATTCGTCAGTGTCATGCCCATAATCCCGATGAAAACGACAATATTTGCTCTTATTTTGCTTGCTAGGATTCCCCTTCAACTTCTCTGGCCATTTTAAGGGCGGGTTGTCCTTGATATGTATCAACACTTCAACACTTGGTCAAGTGGGGTGTTCAAAGGCATGTAATTCGAGTATCATCCTGAGGAGAATCCTGCTTTCCTACCATCAGTCTCTTTTTTCTCTCGTCTTGGCCTTCTTTGGACAACAGCCTTATTCTGGATGATGCATGTATCCAGTCTCTACTCATTCAGATTTTTCTTCCGCTTAAAGATGATTGCATCTTTTACATTTATGAAACTTTGAGCTAAGTGTATCAATTTAGCCATTCTCTACAACTCTTGGTCATATAGCTTATGAATAAATAAGTTCGAAGTAATTCCATTGTAGAAGGCTGCCAAAAGGATTTTGTCATCCATCTCGTCTACTAACAAGTCTTCCCTGTTATAATGGCTGATGAAAGTCTGTAGACTTTTGTTCTCTCCTTGGTCTATGCTCAATAGGCTAGGCGAGGAGCATTTGTGCCTTTAGCTTCGGACGAAGTTGTTGACGAATGACTTACTTAAGTCCTAGAACAAACTTATAAAGCTTGGTGGTAACTTACTAAACCACACCCTAGTTAGACCTTTCAACCTAATGGGAAAGGCCCTACACATGATCTCTTCTAGAACACCTTGGAGGTGCATTGTTAGCTTGACCGTAGGAATGTGATCAAAAGGGTCTCGTGTTCCATCATATGAATCCAAGGTACACATTTTGAACTTGAAAGGTAAAGGATCACTTGTGATAGGCGCATTAAAGGGAGAGTCAATTCTGTAAACAAGGTCATCCACATGATTCGTCCTTCTCATGGAATCCTTCATTTCCTCAATGACCTTCTTCATTTCTGAGTTCTACCCATATTACTCCACACGTTGATTTCAACGTTGCTTTTTTCTGTTGACTTCTCTAGTTAATTCTTGGTTCTGCTGTGTTAAGTCCGCCATTGCGGCCACCATGGACTACAACTGTTTTTGGACGGACGCTAGTGGTGGTGCTGGTGAACGATTTGAATGACTGGAAGCATTTCCACTCTCTAAGTGTTCTAGACTCATGGCCATCGACCTAGTCCAAACCATGCATCCTTTTGTCTTAAAAGGAAAGGTGGTTAATGCTTGTCCTTCCCTACAGACTGCACCAACTGATGATGTTGTGAATTCAGTAAGTTGAATGCTCTGGGCTTCAATAGTGGTTGGATGACCTGAAAAGAAAGAAAGAGATTATTGAAGGTGACCGGGGTGAACCAGCTAAGGACCCTCCGATGGTTAAGTCAAATTTCACTCTAAAATTCAAGTCTAGTGAGTAGATGAATAGTAGATCATACCTTAGATGGATGATACCTTAGATGATACCTTAGATGGATGGATGATACCTTAGATGAATAGTAGATCATACCTTAAATGTGTGGGCTTAGTGAGTAGAATGAAGCGGATTTCTGGGAATCCACCCCATGTCTCAGAATAGTGTACCATGATCCGATTGTTTTGTGTTGGTAGAAAATACACTAGAATGTATTAAGTGTTAGTTGGTCATCTACACCTTCCTGTGATATGGACGACCAATATCTCTTTAGATGGCTAGCATTTCCTTGGACGACCTATTTTCATGTTTGTGATGCATCTTTCTATTTTCTCTCTTTTGAATATCATCTTGGACATTGTTCTCCTTGGACGACCCTTATGGACGAATGAGACTTATTATAAATCACCATCAAAAGGTATTGTGAAAATTTGACATTTTGTTGTTTTCACAATATTTTCACAATTTCTAAAGTGTAAGTTCTTTATAGGTCAAAATAAAATAATAAAGTATTAGACTAGAGCAAACATAATTGACAATAAAGGTAATGTGCAAATGTTGTAACATTTTGTTGTTGTCACAATATTTTGACAACTACTCAAATGTAGGTTTCTTATAGATCAAAATAAAATAATAAACTATCAAATTGAGACCAACACAACTAAAAGTAAATTAATTGTGAAAACTTTGTGACAATTTCTAAAAAAAATCCACTTTCTTCCTTTATGTTTTGGTTAGTTCACAATTTCTTCCCTAAACTTTAAAATCGAGTTCTCCTTTCATATTTTGGAAACAAGCGAATACCCCCTACTATTATTCTCTTACTTAAACCCTTCCCATTGTGAAATGTCTAAACTACCCCCATTAAATTTTATTGTCCCAAAAATTTCCTTCACGCTTTTATTTTTATTTTTATGTGGTAGTCATGCTTGGAAAGGTTGAATAGCAGTATAGGGTGTTCTATTTGTTACCCAAAGAACACTGATTTTGTTGGTTAATCTTCTAAACTTATAATTTTACGTAATTCAATAACACATGCCGTTTGAAATCTTGTTCTTAAAATATATACATATACATTCTTGCTTAAAATGGTGTTTATTAAAAACTAAATGAACTAAACATTATAGCTAGACGCATAAAATGTAAGATGATGGGAGGTATGAATAAAAATCTTCATTGTGGATATTGCCTTTAGCAAATAGGTTCTAAGAAACTATTATACTAAAATGGATATTCATATGTTAAATAACTACGTTAAGTTTGTATGTAATCAAAATTCTTATATGAATTATATTAGTATTGTATGACATACAATTTTTACTATATAGTTTTAAACTTCATCAAATAGAAACTCTATCTTAAATTTCTCACCCAAGGGGTAGCAAGTTCCTTGCATGTGCCACTCAAACTAATAAAATAAAATAATAGAATAACACCAATATCCTTACCAAATAGGTTAAGGGTTAAAAGTGTACTTAGCCTTATGATTATGCATCTCTATTTTATCAAAATCCTCAATTACCACTTATAATAATAAAAAATCAAAATTTAATTTAATGTTCAAATCTCACAATTTTTTAAACTTGCAGTGTTTTGCTCTCACCTTAATCCCAAATTAAAAGTGTGAAATATTCTCTTTTTCCTTCAATTTTTAGATTTTTTTTCTTTTCTTTTTGGTTATAGATTGACCTCAGTTATTTAATTCAATTATCTAAGTTGATTAATTAGATAATTGAATTAATTAAGTCAAATTACATGTAAATCATGGAGGTACGAACAAATCACCAAAGAAACTAAAGTGCAGCCTAAAGTAAATTGACACGGTGATTTGTTGACTAATGGGAAAAATCTCTCACAAGCTAAAAACAACACCAAGCGATTTTCAAGTCACCACACCCAAGAATCACTTATCAAAATCAAGATATAAGAATTACATGGAATCTTACTTCAACCTAGTCTATCCTAAAGTACCTACCTACAATAGAATCCTTACGCCAATTCCAATTAGTCTTGATTTTGTAGAGACTTCTTCCTTTTGCACTGATCGCAGTACATGACTAACTCCCAACAACTAATGTTTGTTATTGGATGAGAAGTTCTTAACTTCAATACACTTTGATATCATGGAAGAACTTGGTTCCAAAACCCTAAGGTGCATAAGTACATGATAGATTCACTAAGAGTGTATGAGGTTTCTAATTTAGTCTTTGTGTCTTGAAATGACTTTAAAATAAAGCTTTTATATTCCTTAGACGTTTAGAAAATGAAACCTTAAAAGTCCAAGTTATCATGGGCTGAAAAACATATCTAAGATTTTTAAAACTGTGATACTCGATAGATTGAGAGGCGTCAAGAGATATCGAGATTCTTCATTTATTCCTGATAGAAGCTAGTATTGAGTTTGTGTCAAGACTAGTGTCAAGATTCACTTTTTTAACTTTTCTTTACTGGTTTCTTGGTGCAGTCTTCATATCTTCAATAATACCACTTGTCTAGTTTGTAAAATACACTAAATGATATTCTAGAAATCACTTAGAATTACCAAATTACAAGTAAAATGTATTTTGTCAAATAATATGCCAACACATGAAAAATGCGACCCTAATAATTTTTAAAAGAAAAAGAAAAACTTAGGAAAAATATAAAGAAAACAAAGTATTGGTACAACAGGCTTTTGCTGTACCTACTTGTTGTCAACAGTCTTATTCTCTTCCCCATATAACGCGGGTCTGATACGGTTATATCTTCTTTTTATAACTTCTTTTTTCTTTTCTTTTCTCTCTTTTTTAAACTGACTTCATCATTCATCAGAAAATAAAATAAAAAATAAAAAAAATAAAAACATCGTAGAAGAAGAAGAAGAAGAAGAAGAAGAAAAGGAATAACCCATCCTGATCTGACAGCCTTCTAACTTGTAAGTTCTCTTTTTGTTTTCTTTTTCTTTTGTTTTTGGATTTAGATTTAAATATCATGAAAATGAAGAAATAAAAATGCCAAATGTTATCAATAGTTATAAATGCAAAAGTTTATTAATAAATGAAAAGCGTGCATGTTTCTTTACTTTATATGGCATGCATTCGGAGAGGATTTTGTAGTTTTTGTAAAAAATACAATATATCACATTTTTTTTTTTTTTTTTTTGAAGACAAAGCAATACTCATTCATTGATATGTAAAGAATCACAATACAAAGCATCCATTGCAAGCGGTGGAGTATCTTCAATCCAATACAAATCCTCAAGTAAATTCCTAGCATGTTTTGCTAATGAATGAGCCACCATATTTCCACCTCTTTTAATCCAATTGAAAGATAGGACCTGCATTCCTCTAAGGTTGAACTTGATATCATCATAAATATGGCCAATCAGCGATCTATTCTCTGTGGGATAAGATAGAGCTCTCATGACGTTTAGACAATCTCCTTCAATTTTCAACCTAGAAAACCCTGCATCCCTGGAGAATTTAACCGTTTTTGACACGCCATGACCTCAGCCTTCTCACTGCTATGCACATAGGGGCCCTTAGCTGACATTCCCGCCATAACCTCACCATTCGAGTTCCTGATGATCGCTCCAAAGCCCGAGCATTGCTGGTCTGAGAAAACAGCAGCATCAAAGTTCATTTTATACTCCTCTGATGGTGGAGCTCGCCATACACAATTGCCTGCTGGAACGTTCGTAGCCATTAGAATGACCTGCGCTTTCCTATACACATCAAGGAATTCTTCAGCTCTCCTGTTCAGCCAGCCCGGTTCCTTCAATTTTCCACCATGTATCACTGCATTTCTTTGGTTCCATATCATCCACGCTTGCACTAGAAAATGCTCCTACTCTTCCCTCGGTAATCTTCTCATCAAAGACTCAAATAAAAACCTGAAATCATGGCAGTTCGTAGTCCATTTTTGCAGTGAAGTGATGCTTCCAGCCCATACATCTTGCGCAGCTCCACATTCCCAAACAGCATGGATAGCAGTCTCGGCAACTCTTTTTCAACAGTGGCACCTGTCATCATCTAATGTTTTTCGTTTTGCTAGGCTCACCCTGGTCGGAAGGATTTCTTGGCAAGCCTGCCACCCAAAAACCTTCAGTTTGCTTGGAACTTTCAATCTCCAAAGAGTTTTCTATATCTGCTGTCCCTCTGCACTTCTTGAACTCTCTGCACAGTGCTCAGTTGTCATCACTCTCCTAGCAATGTGATAGGCAGACCGAACCGAATTTGGAAAAGATGGGATGGGAAGCCCGTCTTTTCCATAATCCCCTGAAAAGTCCAACTAAGGGCAATTGAATTTTAATAAATGAATGTGGATTTTAGAAAATTTCTCTTTGTTTAATCAGGCTCTCTTTATGTTAATACTTATAAATGATTTCCTTAATTTTATTGAGATAATTAATTGGGCGTTTGTGGTCAAGGTCTCCATATTTTGTTGTGAGAATAGAGTGGTTGAGAAAGTGTTTGTAGGTTGCTGAAATTTATGTAATTTTAGGATATAAAAGTATTATATACTTTAAATTCTTATTTGTAGATTTCAAAATCATTTAATTAGTTTGAAAAAAATAAAATCTAATTTTAATAGAAAATATTACAATATATTATAATCTTACAGTGTTATACAATTTTTTTTAAAGAAAATATGAATTAAGAAAATCAAGTTTCAAAATTAACTATGTTGTAGCCAAACATAAATATTATCCAAAAAAATAAGTATTAAGTATTATATGTAGATTTTAATATACATAAAAATGATTTTAAATGAAATTGTAAAGTAATCTGCGTATCGTATAGGATATCATCTAGTAGATAACAAATACAAATAGGAATCAGACATTTGAATATAAATGAGAATAACGGTTTTTTTTTTTTTTTCCTTTTTTTACATGAGATAGTATTACTCTTTTAAACTTTTTTTTGTTTTTTCAAGGAAAAATAAATTAAACTAAAAGATATCTTATTTTAGAATTTGTATGACAATATTTTAATACGTCAAAAATTAAAGATGAAATAGGAGAATCCTCTTATTAGTATATTAATTGACATTAAATTATATATATAACTAGCATTATGGCCGTGCGATGTACGGCTTAATCAAAATTCATATGCAAATCATTTTTTTATTAATTTACTTAAAAATAAATGAATATTTTACTTTTCAGTTATATAATGAATGCATATTGTGACACACACACACACACACACACACACACACACATATATATATACATATATATATATATATATATATATATAATTGAATGGAAGATGGTAGAGATACCTAAAAGTAAATATAAAATGATGTTCAATAATACATTGAACTTTAAGGCTCAACTAATCACATGTATTTAAATGGAAACCTTGAATTTAATAATTAAAAACTATCTAAAACAATAATTGAAATCATATTTAAGTGGAAACCTCAATTCAATAAGGGCATGTTTGATAGACTGTAATAGATACTATAATGTAATAACTAATCCTACGGTTTAGTTGTACAGTTGTTTGGTAAAGTTTTTATTACAATGAATAATTATTCCTTATGAATAACTATTCCTTAAAATGAGGAATAGTCATTCTTTATTAAAAGGTCTGAATTCCTATTCCTTCACTTAATAACACATTCAATTAAAAAAATTCCCAAAATATTCCCTCTTACCCGCTTCTTCAAAATTTTCATCTCCCTCTCAAAAATTTTCTCTCTCCCTCCCTTTTGAAATATTTTGTTCCTTCTCTCAAAACTTTTCCTACTACTAGATATTTCGTATTTCCACAGGTACGGCTTTTCTTTCTTCTCAGTTGCTGCTCTCTCTTCTTAAGAGTTTTTTTCTCCCCTACTATATCTCTGCGATTCCATAGGTACTGTCCCCCTTTTTCCTTCTCTCTACTATTTTTTTGCGTTTTGAAAAACTTATTGGCATCCTTTATGCGCTTTCAAAAACAAGCTTAGAAGGATTGAACAAACAAGAAACTTTATTTGCAATTCAATAGGCTGTTCTGAAATTATATTTTTTTTGTTTTGAAATTTTTTTTTTTTAAATTTGCGATTTCAAAAACAATAAAATAGGATTTTTATAAGTATTAACCAACATGTCGTGTATGGATTACACAAGCAGTCACAAGCAAATTAAAAAATAAAGGAGGTGATAAGATAAAGTTTGAAAGACAGCCACAAGCAAATAAAGAGGATAGAGTTGGAAATAGTTCAAAGTCTGCTAAGAAGATAAACACCAGAAGATAGATAATAGACAATATGTATAAGATTCAAACTTGTATTTAAATATGCCTATTGATCACTAATTCTTATCAAGTGTATTTGTAATTTTATAATAAGCATATTTTAGACAATTTAAATTTAAATGCTTTTATTCCATTGTCTTCAGGGTTTTGTCACCAAACAAGTGAATAGTAATAAGTATTACATTACAGCATCTTGTATTTCTTGTAATACCTATTCCTATTCCTATGTAATCACCATTACAGTCTACCAAACGTACCCTAACTAAAAACAATCTAAATTACTAAACATTTAAATTTTTGAAGTAGAGAGACTTACATGAGAATTTAATTTTTGTCCTTAAAAGCATAGAAGACACCGAAACTTGAAGTTTAAGTCTCGTGAGTATAAACTCATAACACAAATAATTTTATTAAAAAAATAATATCTAAATGAATTATAATTACATAATTGAAAGTAAAACTCAAGCTACATTTTTGTGTATATGCATGAAAAAAGAACTGAATTCAACATTTATTGTAGAAAAAGAAGTGGTATAATCTTACTCCTGTCTAGCTAATTCTTATTATAATCCCTTTGTTTTGCGAGGAAAGAGAGACAGAAATGCTTCTTTTGACCCAAAAAAAAAAAAAAAAGAAAAAGAAAAAAGAAGAAGTTAGTGTATAGTATATAATAGCTAAGATATTAATTTTTGGAAGTAGTATCTAATACGGATTAGTATTTCAATTGTGAGTTTTAGTAGTTAGAAGTTAACATATAGCAGTTAATAATTAGCAAATTACTTTGAAATTTTTTTAAAACCAAATACGTTTCTTACACATATATTTAGTTTTGTTGCCACATCAATATCAACTCTTTTATTTTATTTTATTTTTTTTATAAATTAACTCTCTATCCAATTTTTTTTTAAATTGCGTTAAGATATAAAACTATTATTAGTAAATGTTTCTTAGACTTATCTATTTAGCTTTGTTGCCAAATTTATATCAACTCTTTTATTTTATTTTATTTATTTTTTTCGAAGAATATAAGACAACTAAAAAATTATAAACAATAATTTAAATTTAATATTAAGAATATAATCAAACTTATTCATAATTTAAAATTAAGAAACTAATACAAATTATAAATTAAGATATAAATGTAGAAAAATAACAAAGAATATACCTATTTGTTTTGTAGTTAAAAAAAATTACCTTAAAAAAAATGAAAAAATAATAATAAAGAAAGAATGAATACCTGCGTTGTCATTGGATTTAGACATTCACATATTGGAGTAGACTTCACTCCAAAAATGATATACTTACATACATACTAAGTATATGATTTAAACTCACCCCTTTTCACAGGAATGAGATGGAAAATATGTCCTTTTTGGAGCTTAAAGATGCCTTGAAGGGTAACATGAAGATTTTGTGGCTCTCGGCCAATGCTGGAGTAGGCGGTTGCATGTCTGGTATCGACTCTTGTAAGTGTAAATATAGTATCCATAAAGAAAATTTGATTTTTAGTCAAAGTAAACAATCATAATTTATATATAAGAATATGGAATTCATTTTCAAGATTGTAAATTTCTTACATGTTTGTGTTCTTTATCAAATTAGCTATCTAATAGGATATTTGTAATTTTATATCATGTTTTGGAATATTGATATTGTGTTGAAATGAAACTTGTGTATTTGTATTAAGGGGTGTTGGGGATTTCACCAGACCAAAGAGTAATATTGAAAAAATAAAATTAATACAGTATGAAATTGAAATTATGATTGACTTTGAGGCACAATTGAATGTTATCCATAGACAATATTTGTCTCCGTATGCAATATTGTCTACAAATAGCAATTTTGGAGAATAGCCATAGAATTACTTATGTTTCTTAGAAACTATTTGAGGAAGAGAGAACCATTTATCAAGTGAACATAAACCACTATTTATATCCATAGGGTTATAACCTTTCAAAGGCACCAATGGCAAGTTACAATGTTTCATAAAAATGTTCATAAGGCTAGAAACATTTTCGAATGTTCAAAATATTTATCAAAAAATTCTACAGAAATTCAATTTTCACGTGTCTCCATCGATCAAGAGGAATCAAGCATCAATCGAAAGATCTTTTTGATTGATCGAACAGGAATTGAATACCAATTGAAACAAGTAGATACTTTTCCTCATCATTTCGATCGATTGAATAGAAGTCTCGACCGATCGAAAATCCTAGAACTGGAATTTTCATAAAGAAAATTCTAGAATTCGAATATCCACTTTATTCATTTTATGAATGAATACTCTCCAACCTTATATCATTATTACAACTTTATCCCAGGCCCTAAGGTTGGTGGAGCAGGAGCGTAGAAGGGTGCGTCGTGGACATGATGAACCAGAGACTCAGGACAGCTTGCAGAGGGCATCTTCTAAAGTAGAGAGGATGGTCTTATATGTGTCGGAGGATTCATACCATAGCGACTAAGACCATGAGATGGAGAGCTTACAAAGACAAATTAGGAGTTAGAGTTGGAGATGAGAGGTAGGTGTTGAAGGAGAACCCCCAAAGGTTCATCCCGTGATTGTGACTCAACAAGTGAGTGTACGGCAAGAACATCGCATCAGAATCATTCTCAACTATCAAGGGACCAATCAAACGAATCTAGGAGTCAAAGATTGATGTCACCAAGGAGTGAAAGGGATGTGCATCCAAATGTTGCTATGGACGCCATGAGCCGAGCTTTCAAGAGAATAGCCCAATCGCTTTTTTCCGAGGAGATAGAGCGTACCAAGATGCCGAGGCACTTCACACACCCGCCATTCACTTGTTAGACGGCAAAACTAACCCAGTAGAGCACGTAAATCATTTCACCTAGCTTATGGCTTTATATTCTTGGAATGATGGGCTTCTATGCAAAGTGTTCCCATTTAGTCATAGCCCTACATCGGTGAGATGGTTTAATGGCCTGAAGAAAGGCTTTATTCATAACTTTGGATAACTAATCTAGGCATTCGGGGCTCATTTTGTGACATGCAACTATGTCCCATAGCCCATTGATACCTTATTATCAATGAAGATGGGGGAGCAGAGAGACTTTCCAATCCTACACAAACAGATACTGGGAGTTGTACAATGAGATTGAAGGAGACAATGAACTGGTGGCCACGAGCACTTTCAAACTAGGGCTTCCTTATGAGTTTAAGCTGAAGGACTCTTTGACTATAAAGCCACCCGAGAACAAGCACCAATTGATGAGGAAGAGCACAAAAGATTGGAAGATGATAAGCTACAGAATAAAGAGAAAGCCCTCACTACGTTTCCATACCAGAGGGAGCTTCGACCTAGGGGATTCCAACAACGACCTAGGAGGGAGGTTGGGGGGCCGAACCCCATCAACCGAGCAGAGGGGGTTAACGTAGTGTTCAAGGAGCCTGTGCACAAGATCTTGGAGAAGATCATGCATGAACCTTACTTCTGTTAGCCTAGTAAGATGGGCAAGGATCTGATAAGAAGGAACCAGAATTTGTATTGCACTTATCATCAAGATAAGGCACATACCATCGAGCAATGCAAGATGTTCAAGGAATATTTGGAGTAGTTAGTCAAGGTAGAATATCTGAGGTTGTATGTGGTTGGCCAAGGAAGGAATACCACAGTACAAGCGTCAGGAAATCAAGGAAGGACAATGTCGCCTCCCCTCAGCATCATCAAAGTCATATATGCAGTGTCAATTGGGGTTAGTACAATCCAACAATGGGGGATACTCAACATTACTCCCCAACAGGAACTTGAAGCAGTGGAATGCCCCGAGAAGAGGCTTAGGTTAAGCAAAGAAAAGATTAGGAGTGGCAATTCATGTTCACGTTTCAGGTTCGTGTCGGGGTTGAGCTTTAAGTATTATGTTATATGGGTCAACACAAACCCGACCTATTTAGTAAACGGGTCAGGACTCCTCAACCCTAACATGACCTATTCATTAAATGGATAACCCAACATGACACGTTTAACTCGTTTAATTAGTAGGTCATGTTAAGGT
>JAOWBE010147030.1:0-16207 GCA_028566155.1 Quercus phellos
ATAACCGCGACAGACTAAGAATTTGAATTGGAGAAGTGCTTTTGTTAATAATAGTACCTCTTTAGGTTATTTACATTCCAAGGGCGGGGTACAGCTTTTTCATCTAAGTCTTCTAAATAGTATGCACCTATTCCTGCTACCGAAGTAATCCGGAATGACCCTTCTCAATTGGGTCCGAGCTTTCCCCAAGATGGGTCCTTAGCAACACCCACGACTTTCCTTAACACTAAATCTTCTAGTGCCAATGGCCTCAGCTTTACGTTGCCATCGTAACCCTACTTAAGCTTCTAGTGGTAATAAGCCAAGTGGATCATTGCTCTTTCTTTTCTTTCCTCGATCAGATCTAGGCTCTCTCCCAGCAGCTCGTCATTCCCGCTTGGGGTGAAAGAGTTTGTTCTCAGCGTTGGGAAGTTTGCCTCCAAGGGGATCACAGCCTCGGCCCTATAAGTCATGGCGAAGGGTGTCTCTCCTGTTGACCGTCGCGGCATTGTTCGGTAGGCCCATAAGACATGTGATAGATCCTCTACCCATCTCCCCTTGGCGTCATCCAGTCTTTTCTTAAGCCCATTGACAATGACTTTTTTGGAAGCTTCGGCTTGTCCGTTTCCTTGAGGATAAGCTGGGGTCGAGTACCTATTTGCGATCCCTAGTTCGCATCAATATCTTCTGAAAGCCTTGCTATCGAATTGGAGCCCGTTGTCCGAGATAAGGGTTCGAGGGACCCCAAATCGTGTAACAATGTTTCTCCAGACAAATCTTTTAGCATCTACGTCTCTGATGTTAGCCAGTGGCTCGACTTTGACCCATTTGGTGAAGTAATCCGTGCCGACCAGTAAATATCTCGTATTTCCTGCTGCCTTGGGAAAGGGCCTACAATATCTAGGCCCCACTAAGCGAATGGCCATAGGCTGGACAAAGGGTTGAAAACCCCTCCTAGCTGATGGATACTCAGGGCAAACCTCTGGTATTGGTCACATTTCTTAACATACTCCACAGCTTCCTTTTGCATTCCCGGCCACCAGTAGCCCTAGGTAAGGGCTCGGTGCGACAAGAATCTTCTTCCTATGTGACTCCCACAAATCCCTTCATGTAGCTCTTCTAGCAGCAACTCTGATGCCTCAGGGTGAACATACAGTAAATACAACCCAGAGTAAGAGCACTTGTACAACTTGTGATCCTCGGACAACCAAAATCGAGTCACGTTTCTTCGTATTTTTTCAGCCTCTAATTTCTCTTCAGGCAAGATATCGTCTTTGAGGAACGTTACTATGGGGTCCATCTAGCTAGGGCCTACTCTGACCTCATGGACACGGACCATGTTTTTGGCAACTTTGCTCAGATACTCGACGAGGATAATTCGAGGGAGCTTTCCTGTCGAGGAGGTGGCAAGTGTGGCCAATGAATCTACATGGGTGTTGCCACTTCTGGAGATGTGTGACAAGCTGAATAGGTCGAAACTTGGCCGTAGGCGTTTGACCTGGCTGAGATACTCTTGCATCCTCACATCTCTGACCTCCATCTCTCCCTTCACCTAGCCTACTACTAGTCTTGAGTCCGAGAACATCTCTACTACTTTTCCTCTCATTTTTTGCACCATGGCCATCCCTTGTAACAAGGCTTCGTACTCGGCCTCATTGTTCGTAACCGAGGACCCCAGTCTTAGGGATTTCTCTATGGTAGCCCTCTTAGGAGAGATTAGGACTAGTCCCATCCCAGATCCTCTTTAATTTACTGCGCCGTCAACATACACCTTCCAACACGGGGGTTTCGGTGTGGAGATCACGCCGACCGACTTTCCTACCACGCCACATTGTTCGGTTAATATTTCTACTAGCGGTTCGGCAAATTCGGCTACCAAGTCAACTAGGACTTGGCCATTTATAGAGGTTTGAGGCATATACTTGATGTTAAAAGCTCCCAGAATCGTGTTCCATAAGGCGATCCTTTCAGTGTAATATGCAGTCCGAAGTACAGATTTCAATGGTAGCTACGTTAGAACCACTACTGTATGGGTTTAGAAATAGTGGGGAAGCTTTCGCGAAGTATGGACCATGACTAGTATTGCCTTCTCTAGGGGGGATTATCTTATCTCAGTCTCATGTAGCGATTTGCTCACGTAATAGACCGGCCTTTGAAGGCCGCTGTCCTTTCGTATCAGTACCAAGCTCACGACATGGGGGCCACAGCGATATATAAGTATAGGACTTCATCGGCCGCAGGAGTAGACATGGTAGGTGGCCGTGACAGATATTCCTTGAGTTGCTGGAAAGCTGCGGTACAGTCCTCGGACCATTCGAATCCCTTCCACTTTTTGATCAGGAGGTAGAATGGTCTGCATCTATCCGCCGATCTAGAAATGAATTGATTCAGGGTGGCGATCATCCCAGTGAGCTTTTGGACTTCTTTGGCATTTCGTAGCGGTTTTAGGTTATTGATGGCTTTGATTTGGTCAAGGTTGACCTCAATTCCCCTGTGCGTGACCATGTAGCCTAGAAACTTGCCTGATCCCACACCAAAAGAGCACTTGGAAGCATTCAAGCGCAGCTTGTGCCTCCTTAAGACATCAAAAATGCCACCAAGGTCTCCCAAGCATCCGGACACCACCTTGCTCTTTACCACCATATCATCAACATAGATTTCAATGTTCTTGCCTAACTGCGGCTCAAATATTCTAGTCATCATCCTTTGATAGGTGGAACCTGCGTTCTTTAGGCCAAAACGGCATTACTTTGTAGTGATAGTTCCTAGTAGGCGTCACAAAAGTTGTCTTCTCCTGATCCTCCAGGGCCAGCAGTATTTGATGGTAGCCCTGAAAGGCATCCAGGAAGCTCATCCGAGGGTGGCCTGCTGTGGCGTCCACCAGCTGGTCTATCTGAGGCATGGGGAACGGGTCCTTTGGGCACGCTTTGTTTAGGTCCGTAAAAGCCACGCAAACTCGCCACTTTCTGTTTTTCTTCTTGACCACCATGGTGTTGGCCAACCACTCGGGGTAAAAAACCTCTTTTATAGCCCCTGCACGCTTGAGTTTCATTACCTCTTCCCTGATTGCATCAGCATGCTCTCTAGACGGGCGTCAGGGTGACTGCTTTTTGGGGTTAATGGAGGGGTTGACGTTGAGATGGTGGCAGATGAAGGCTGGGTCAATTCTTAAAGCATCGCAAGTGTCCCATGCAAACACGTCGATATTCCTCTTGAGAAACTCGACTAGCTCTTCCTTCTCCTGTGGAGGCAACTTGGCCCCTATCTAAAAGAATTTCTCCGCGTTGCCCCCAACTACCACCTTCTCCAGATCTTCACATTTTGCCTCCTCAGCGACTGTCTCAAGAGGTGGCATTGGGGCTTTTAATTGCTATAAATCCTTTTCCACAGGGGCCGAGGACTCTGCATCAAGCTGATGTGAGACGGCAGCCACCATACACTGCCTTGACATAGGTCGGCAACCTCGGATCTCAAGGATCTGATCCCCCGACATGAACTTTACCTTCTGGTGCAAGGAGGAGGCAACAGCTCCTAAGGTGTGAAGCCAGGGTCTACCAACGATGGCTGTGTATGGAGATTAGGTGTTGACTACGATAAAGTTCACCCCCATAATCTCTGGGCCAATCTGGATGGGCAGCCTGATCATGCCCTTTGGAATGACAAGCTTTCCATCGAAACTCATTAAGGGGGAGTTGTTCGGCATCAAATCTTTCGGTTTTAATTTCAAACCCTTATAGAGGTCGGGGTACATAATCTCGGCAGTGCTGCCACCGTCCACCATCACTCTTTTCACATTATATCCCCCAATTCTGAGGGTGATCAACAGAGCATCGTCATGGGGTTAGGTGGTTCCGACCTTGTCTTCCTCTGAAAAACTTAAGACAGGGTGAGAATTCCTTCTGGCCTTCTTTGGTTCCGGTTGGGATTCTTCGGCAGGCAGTTGAGTCACGGACAATACTCGTGAGGAACAGGTTCCCGTTCTTCCTAGCGCAACTAGGATCGTATTGATCGTCCCTACGGGTGGCCTCAGGGCAGCATCTCTTCGAGGTTCCTGGTGTGTCTATCTCTAATGACTGCTAGAATGATGCAATAGGTGCTTCATATTTTCTTCTCGGACGAACTGGTCTAGGTAATTCCAGAGGTTCCTGCAATTCTCTGTTGTATGTCAATGATCTTGGTGGTATTGGCAATAAAGGTTCTAATTTCGCTTTGTGGACTCTCCCACCTTCTTATTCAGCCATCTAAAGTATGGTTCGTTCTTGATTTTTTCTAGCACCTGATGCACTGGTTCTCAGAATACAACCCCGACATTTTGCGTGTTCGTTGTCTCTGATTGCCTTGCGAAATCTCTCCTCGGGCGACTGTTGGTGTATCGATCCGACCTAAAATCCCTCCTCTCCTGAGGGATAACCTTCTCCTTTCCCTTGCCCTGCATCTGGTCTTCTTCTACTCACTTGTATTTATTGATCCAATCCATCAGCTGGCGCACACTAGTGGCAGGCTTGCCAATCAGGGATTTCCTCAAGCCATGCTCGGCTGGGAGACTGCTCTTGAAGGTGTTGATGGCAATGTCTTCAAAGTTGTCATCCATTTCATTATACATATCCCAATATTTGCCTGAGTAAGTCTTCAGGGTCTCTCTGTCACGCATGGACAACGACAGTAATGTGCTCAAGGGCTGAGGGGCTCTGCTATTTGTGACGAAGTGAGAACCGAAGGCTTGGGTAAACTACCTATACGAATCTGCAGAGTCCGCCTTTAGGCCGTTGAACCACCTCATCGCCGCTGGTCCTAAGCTAGACAGGAAAACCTTGCACATCAGCACCTCATTTTTAGAGTGGATTGCCATCTTTTGGTTAAACTGGCTCACATTCTCCACGGGGTCCGTATTGCCGTTATAAATGGAGAAGGTTGGCTGCTGGAATTGCTGAGGGAGCGCAGCCTCTTCAATCCGGCGTGTGAAAGGTGACCTAGAGAGCTGGTTTAGCGCCCTGCTCATGGCGTCGTGTCCCAAGCCCCTTGGAGATGGGCTTCTACGTTCGCGACTTTGGTAATGCTCTTCCACATGAGAGAAAGTCTCGCTTGGGGGGGGTCCTTGACCTTTGCCTATAGTCGTCATCATTTTCGTCGTCGAGAAATGTGTCCAGGCTAGGGGAGATTGTCTTCATTGTGCAAGGTGCAACTTTCTCTTCAAGTCATTTATTTCTCGCTGCATGGCTTGTTCGTCATCCCGTCTTTAGGATATGTGACTGCCCACACGGGAATGGCTTCTGTTGGTTTAAGTAGTGTTTACGCTCCCCTCCCAAAACCTTCCGTTCTCTTCATTCCGGTCATGCTCAGGGTTTGGGAAATTACCTTACTATTGGGATCTGGCCGACTCGAGCTCATGGGAGCCTGCCCTAAGGGGGTCTGATCCTACCATGTTCGATTGTTGTTCTCACTAGCACATAAGTTCTTCCCATAAACAGCGCCAATTGTAGGGTCCACTTTTGGGAAGTTCTTTATTGTTAGGCAAATGAGCCTAAACCCAACGGGCCCAATACAATAAATTTGGTAGAGAAAATGGGCTCAAGAACTGGGCTTGAGTGAGAGCTTCGACAGCAGGACATTGATCATAAGGAGATGAGATGATCGAAGGTGTGGAGGAAGGGTAAAAGTTTATCCTCGGGCTTTGTCCAAGGACTAATTCTTCTTCTTCTCGATTCTTTGGTGCTTAGCGGCGAAAGCTTTCAAGGGTGGTAGGAACTGCAACCGTCTTCCTTCTTTCTCCTTTTGCTTTTTTCCCTCCCTCGCTCTAGGAAGGCATTTTCCGTTATATATCTCCTTCTCATTAATCTTAGTCGTCCATTTGTTAATCATACAGGTCGCTACTAGAGTGTCTGTCCCATCCACCGCCTTCCTCAACTTGCTGTGAGTTGCAGCAAATAAGGTGGTACTATTCAGGGGTCATTTCTTCATTAATGCGGCCAGACTATCAGTTGTGAGCATTTAATGCGGAAGTGACAGCCTCTCCTAAAATTGCTCCTCCATCATGCCCCCATAGCTGTCCCACTGTGTTAGTCCTTTTATTTGGGACGACTGGGAGGGCTGTCTTTGAGGGCGTGTTGCTTTCCCCTTCAGTGACCTTGGTTGGCCGAGGACAGGATGGTCCTCGACGATGCCTCCTAGCAGCTTGGACCTTCCTTACTCATCCTCGGACGTTTCTTCTTTCTTGGCGTGGGTAATGGGCTTGATATGAAATGGGCTGGGCTTTGCCAAATCCTTCAGCCGCACATATAAATATATAAAACCTTTGAAAAAGCTCTAACCAAAACAATAACGTGCAAAGTAATTACAGAATAAAGATTGTTTCTTTCACATAATGTGTTACACTCGGTACTACTATTTTATGTTTATTTTGTGTGCAAGAGTTACTTCTCTGACAAATGTCAAATTCATATCCTAACAAGCCATCGCTCTTGACGTGGTATCCACCAAATTCATTGGCTTGTAATTTCATGAAAATTACGTTTGGTTAGTGAGACCATGCGAGAGGAAAAGAACCAAAGAAACGAAACCTACCAATGTTTCTATACCCAAAAAAACAAAAAAAAGAAACCTACCAATTAATGTAAGTGTAGTAGTGGCATATATGACTAAGATATTCCAAGTCTATATTATTATTCTATTCTTGAAACGATTAAAATAGAGCAAGTGTATACCTTATCACTAATATTTGTCTAGCTATTTTGGGTAAGTTTTGACTAGACTCAGTCTCAGTGACTATTCTTTTGACTCTGATCGATAATGCAATCCCAACTTCCAAGGCCCCATTACTTCTTGTCTCTAGGGAAAAGCTCAGGTGCTTTTGCTTTTGCTTTTGCTTTTGCATTTGCATGGAATAGGCCGATAAATCATCATCTATATTTACGAAAACGACGTTAATTAATATTACGTCTTAATATTTTATGATGTAGATCTAGAAAGAAGAAAATCATTCTTGCGTAATGGGACAAATAAACTAGATGGGTTAGGTTTTTATTTTCTCCAACAATTTAAGAAATTAATTTTCTGCGGAACTTTTTATTGTCATGATTTTTGTGTTTGTAATCAGCTTTAATAACGAACAAAACAATTTTTGAACTTCATAAATCCATTTTTCTTTACAACGAATAAAACAATTTTTTTTTTAAGAAGAAAAAAAACAATATTTACATTTCCGATTTTCATTCTAAAACTTTTTTTTGTTTATTATTTTCTCATTAAGTGCATTTTTTTAATAATTCGATACTTAGGATCCGTTTAGATACCGTTGAAAACTGAAAATACTACAGCAAAATAATTTTAAAATGTGTGAATAATGTTATGAAACCCATTTTTAATGAAAGTTTTACTGAATATTTTATGATGTAGATCTAGAAAGAAGAAAATCATTCTTGCGTAATGGGACAAATAAACTAGATGGGTTGGGTTTTTATTTTCTCCAAAATTTTAAGAAATTAATTTTCTGTAGAACTTTTTATTGTCATGATTTTTGTGTTTGTAATCAGCTTTAATAACGAATAAGAAAATTTTTGAACTTCATAAATCGATTTTTCTTTACAACAAACAAAACAATTTTTTTTTTTAAGAAGAAAAAAAACAATATTTACTGTAAGGACCAATTTTGGCTTGGACTCAAAATATGATTGGGTTTTAGCCCAATAAGCCCAAACAATAAATTTGTAGAGCGTGGGAGAAAAAAATAGCCTGATTGTAGAAAAGAGATAACGATAGTTGGTGATTTAGAAGAATTAAATGCATATAAGATAAAAAGATTATCCTCGACATAGCCTGAGTAGCTCCATTGTAATATCTTATTAACGAGCAAAGTTACAAGTGTTCAGTCATTTGCTCCCAAGGCCCTTTCTGGTGTTTTTCTGATCCCCCTTCTCTAGGCCACCTTTCCATATTATATACCACGATCTGGGTATCATCTTTACCATACACGTGTAAGTTGGATTATGGAAACTTCTTTCTATCCCATCCAACACCTACCAGAACTCTCAACTAGTAGCTGTAAGGTTGCTTGATCACTGTTCAAGTATCACCCTCCACATTAATGCGGCCAGAGAATTAGTTGGGAAACATTTAATATGGAGGTAGCAGCCTTTGAAGATATTTGTTATCTTCCTCCCTCATCCCTTGCCCCATGCCCATTTCCTAGTTGTGATGCAACCTTGAGGAATGGCCAGGGCAATAAAACAGTTTTCACTGACCTCAGACCTACGTTTTTTAGATGGATCCCTCTCGAATGTATTTTAGGACTATCATATATAACTTTTATTTCTTCTTCCCATGTCATTCCCATTATAACCTTAGTTGACCATCCTCGGATTGGTTAATGTCCTCGGATTGGGCCATTGGGCCATAGGCCCTATTCATATAGTTTCAATAGTACCTTCTAGACAACTGACCCCCACAATAGCCCCTCAAAATCTTGCTTTTCGACTCCTTATGAGGAAATGAGGATTTTGATATCCTCATCCCACCCCTTCCGTGGTTCTATTGCGCTTAGTCGAACCCCAAAATGCCTTTTTACTGGCTCAAGGCACGTCCCTGATGCTTCGGCGTCCAGAGCATGCCATCATTTAATTTTGGCGACTCCCTTGTCCCCCACGTTCAACGACAGGATGTAAATCCAACGGTGGCGGAATTTCCTTGGTATACCAGTGGGAATTTTCCCGCTTGTAGCTTCCGTGCCATTATAAATAGCTTTTCAAATCAATTCTCTTTTTTACTTTCAACAATTACATGATCCTAGAGCTCATACATTGAACCTGTCACTCTCTCTCACTTCCCTATGCGTCTACAAATACTAAAAATTTGTCCGAGGACCTCCCTTTCAAACCTGTAAATTTCCTTGAGCCCCTTTAGTTTTCGTTCCAACTTATGAAATTTTCTTTAAAACTTCTTAGAAAATGGATAGATTCAAACGTCTAGTTGATTCCAAGGAGGGTATGGAAAAGTTTAGGGCCAAGTACAGGATTCCACCAAGCGTGGGTATCAGGTACGCTGCCCAGGGGGAATGGGTAGATGATAGGAAGATAGGAGAGGTGGTCATCCCTATGATCGCCTTCATAGAAGGAGGGATGACCATTCCCATGGATGCCCTCACTAGGAACTTTCTTAGGTTTTTTAGGCTATCTCCTACACAGTGTGCCCCAAACATGTTTAGGGTCTTGGGGAGTATAGAACTTCTAAATGAGAGAATGAACTTAAACCTGACCCATCATGATGTGAACTGGATATATAACCTACACCATATGAAGGGGCAGGGGTATTAACTTAAGTTAAGGTACCCTAAAGTGAGGTTAATCCAGTGCCTCCCTATATCAAATAAAGGCTTAAAGGAAGACTTTTTAATTTTTTCTAGGGGATGGCATGATGGTCTACCCTATCCAACTAAAGAGGGAAAACCAAGTGGGGGTCCAACTGTAAACTTATATGTCTTGGTTTTTGTTTTTCTTTCATTTCCCCCTATCTCTGCTCTTAATGAAGTGCGTTTTTTTTTTTTAATGATGTCGCAGATAACTGTTCTACCAAACATCTGCTCAGCTTAGTTAACAGAGTGAGCCTAGATAGAATTCTACAATCCGAGATGTACGTGAACGAAGTTGACGGTCAACTAAGAGTAGCGCATCTAATCCTCAGGTACACGCCCATTTCCCGTGCATTCTAAGCCCCCAAGTGTGTGATAAGGGCCAAAGATCCATGACTCCATCGCATTAGTGTTGCCTACGAAGGATTTGTGGTTCCTGATGGCATTCCAATCCCCGAAGGTACACCACTCAATGAGCCACTCTTTGTGGCCACTCCTTCGGTGGGAGCATCCTCAACCCAACCCGTTCCTCAGGAAGAGGAAGGAGAACTGAAAGAATAAGAAGAAGAAGAAGAAAAATCCAAAGGAGGTTATAGATTTATCAGAGTCCTCAAACGAATTCGAGGTATTCAACCCAATTCAATCCCCCGAGGATATTCAAGATGAGATTGGTATCCAGAGGAAACCCCAGAAGAGCTTGATGGAGTTGATAGAAGATCAGCCCGGAAGAGGTGCATCGGGGAAGTCCACCCACCCTAAACTTCCTCCTCCTCCTAAATCCCCTCTCCCTCCTCCTCAGCCATCCCTGCCCTCTAGGACTAAACATGCTGATCCAAAGAGGAAGAGTGAGTAGGAAGGCACGGATGTAATAGAGACTGGGAGATCTCGTCCCACTCATGAAGAGGAGGCTCAACGAACTGCGAAGCAGCAAAAAGTTAGCCAAGAATCACACCAAGGCATGGAAAGGGCAGATACTCAGCCTCCAGAGCCTCAAGCTTGGCTCCCAGCACCCATGCTCGACGATGAGCCCTTGAGGGATGATGCATCAATCAGAGACTTCAATGGGGGTATTGGGTGCCATGTCGCCTCGGCTCTGGAATAGGCTTTGTTGCTTCCAAAGGATATGGTCGTGTTGCAAGCTTTAAGGAAGAACGAAGTTTTCCTCAATGCTAAAAGATATTTGGGCATGGTATGACGCTAACTCTTTGTTTTTTTTTTTTTTTTTTAAACTTATAATTACCATATATATATATATATATATATATATTTCTTATTTGTTATGGTATTGACCCTTTTCTTTTAGGTTGTCCAAGCCATTTTCAGGCTTGAGGAGATAACTAACTCCTGCTACTAGCAGTTGGATGATGAAAGAAAAAGGCGAGCAATAGCTATGCAAACACTCACCATTGCTGAACAAAGCAAGGTAGAGTTGAAGAAAAAACTGGCCGACAAGGAGTATGCTCGGAAAAGTGCTGACATGGCTCTAGAGAGTGCACAAAGACAAGCCGAGAATCAAAGGAAGCTCTGGCGCGAGGCCAATGACTAGTTAGCTGCTTCCAAGGAGCAACTAGCAACCCTTAGGAAGCAATTGGAAGAAGCCCAAAGGCTCAAAGATCAGGCCAAGAAAGCAAAAGCTAAGGCGGAAAAGGCAAAGGCTGAGGCCAAGAAGGAAAGGGACGAGGTCGAACAGCATGACTACGACGTCGGCATAGCTGAGACCGAGGGTACCCTCCGGGTAGAGGTCCCCGCCGTATGCCAAGCCTACTGTGCTCAAACTTAGGAAGAAGTCCTCAACCAAGCTGGGGTTGAGACTTCTTCTGAGCTGAGAAGGCCAGAAAATGTCTTCTTCCCTCCAGCCATACGAGCCTCAGGCCTTTCTTCCAATCAAAAGGAAGTGGCTCCTTCAATTGCTGAGCCAGCCGAGGAAGCCCAAATTCAAAATCCTCCTCCTCCCAGTCAGCAGGAGCAAGCCAAAAAGCCTGAAGCTCCACAAGACACCTCCTCGGACAAGGCAGCAGAGGTTCCACAGGATGGGGCAACTTCTCAAAGTTTTGAGCAAGCTTTAGCCTTAACTACCTTGCTTGCTGAAGGAGCTTCTAAAGAAAAAGACAAGGAGGTTCCTCCTGAAGCAGCTGACAAAGCCCCCAAGGCCAAGCTCCAGATAAAATTGAAGCCATAGCTCTTTTACTTTTGCAAGATAGTTAAAGCTAGTGCAATGAGATTTTTTCCGTTTTTTTTTCTTTGAAGGTGAGTTCTATTGAGATGTGTACTTTACCTTTTTTAAATTTATATAAGTTATTATTACTTTATCATTCATTTGTGTGATTTTCATTTTGACTATTCTTTGTTCATACATAACCATATGCCATAAAAGAGCGAAGTTTGCTGATATAAGGGAAAGCACAGTTTTATATATCTTAACTAAGAATCCAAGTAGATTATGATTGCTAACTCGTAGCACTATCAAAATATACTTTTAATCTATCAATTCTTAATAAGTTTCCAAGTAGCGTTTAAATAACAAGCAAGTCCTGAGTACCGTAAAACGCTTTAAGTGATGCTCATGGAATTTACTTTAACTTATAAATTGGATCATAATGCAGTTCAAAGGGTATTAATTTGCACTAAGTTTGTGGTCCGAGGAACCTAACATTACTTAGTTTCTGTTTAATACTTCAATAGATTTGGAAAACACATGATATATAACTGGAATAAACTAGAAAGGAATCAAAACAGAACTGTTCTTATTAATAGTAGTACCTCTTTAGGTTGTTTACATTCCAAGGATGGAGTATAGTTTTTTCATCTAAATTTTCCAAGTGGTATGCACATATTCCTGCTATCGACGTGATGCGATATGGTCCCTCCCAATTAGGCCACAATTTTCCCCAAGTTGGGTTCTTGGTATTTCCCAAGACTTTTCTTAGTACCAAATCTCCTGGGGCTAACGGCCTTAGCTTCACATTCGTATCATAACCTTGCTTAAGCTTGTGTTGGTAATAGGCCAGTTATACCGTTGCATTCTCTCTTCGTTCTTCAATCAAATCTAGACTCTTCTTTAGCAACTCATCATTGCCATCCGAGGTGAATGCACTAGTTCTCAACGTTGGGAAACCAGTTTCCAGAGGAATTACGACCTCGGCCCCATACGTCATTGAAAAATGAGTCTCTCCTGTTGACCATCGAGGCGTTGTTCGATACGTCCAAAGGACATGTGGTAGCTCCTCCACCTATTTTCCCTTTGCATCATCCAACCTCTTTTTAAGTTCATTCACTATAACCTTGTTGACAGCTTCGGCCTACCCATTTCCTTATGGATAGGCTGGAGTGGAATATCTATTCTTTATATCCATGTTAGAACAGTATTTCCTGAAGGCTTTACTATCAAATTGAAGACTATTATTCGAGATGAGAGCATGGGGAACCCCAAATCGAGTAATAATACTCTTCCAAATAAACCTTTTGACATCTACATTCTTGATATTAGCTAAAGGCTCAGTTTTGGCCAACTTGTTAAAATAATCTGTGCCGAGCAGTAGGTACTTTTTATTTCCTATTCCTTTAGGGAAAGGACCTACAATATCCAAACCCCATTGAGCAAATGGTCAAGGGCTGGAAAGAGGATTGAGAACTCCTCCAAGCTGGTGAATGTTTGGCGCGAATTTCTAACACTGATCACATTTCCTAACATATTCTTGTGCCTTCTTTTGCATGCCTGGCCACCAATATCCTTAAGTAATAGCCTGACAAGACAAAGATCTTCCTCCTGTGTGACTCCCACAAACCCCTTTGTTGATGCACATTTTTTTGAATCCATGCCTAAAGTCCCATACGGAGGAAAGCCCAATGAAAAGCAAGGCCTAAATACCCACCAAAAAGACTGAAGAGCAAAAAAGGTCCAAAGAAATAAGTGCAAGTGAAAGCAATCTACAGCAAAACGCAAATCTGCAACAGAATACAGATCTGTCGCAGAATACAGATCTGCCGCAGAATACAAATCTGTCGCATAATACAGTTCCCTGGCAGAATGGCTCCAGTAGACAAAGAAAAATTGGGCCCAAGACCCTTTTGATCCAGTCAACATTATCTGGCCCACAAAGGCCTAAATTCTTTTGTATAAAAGGATAGGTGTGAAAACTGATATGAAGAAGCATGATAAAAAGAAACAAGGAACGACAGGAAGTGTCAGCAACAGGAATCATGTGAAGGAAAGAAAAGCCAAACCAAAGGAAAATGACAAGCATAGCAGGAAACGCGTGAAGAAATAAGACAAAACACGCAGCAGAACGAAACAGAACTAATCTGTTACGGCAGACACGGCGTGGCAGACAAACACAGAAGATAGTGAAGCAAGCACAGAAAGGCCGGAGCACTACCAACCTGTACCTAGCCAATACAATGGAGGTGGGCCCACAGTCAAGGGGATTCAAAGGGTGTGGTTTGGTGTTGGGGGGGGGGGAAGGGGTCTATATTTGGTTTCCTGCAATGACTTCTTTTGGGAATATGCCTTGCTGGGATGGTATCTTACCCAAACAAAGTAATAAATGGTTGGGACCATCTGATGCATGCCATAGAGCTAGGTAGTAAGGTAGCCCAATCCTTATTTAGTCACCTAGAGGTAGAGGTATACAGCAGGAACAAACAAAAAGGGAATTTTGTCGTGAAATGAGTAACATTGCAGCAAACATGTACTAAACAATGGTAGGGGCAACCAATGGGTGAGTGGGTAATCTTGAAAGGATGCCCACAACAAACCAAAAACAGTTGGTGACTCCCTAGGGGTAAAAGGGAGAAATCCCATTGAATCAGTTTGCTATAAAAGGAAGGTAACCACAGTAGGAAAAAAGGACCGAGAGAAGGAGGAAAACACAGGGGAAGAGAGAAAAAACACTAAAAGAAGGAGACCCAATGGAAGGAAGCACTTAAAGGGGGAAAACCCATGGTAAGAAAGTAATAAGCACCCAGAGAGAGGTACCCAGCAAAAGGAGAGACCAAAAAGGGGGAACAACCCACGACAGGAGAATAATAAGAAACTAAGAGTAAAGAAAGAACGGAGAGAAAGAAAGAAAGTGGTAAAACAAAGAGAGAAAATACGGCAGGAATAGGGGCATGCATCAATAGACCATCTTTTCCCTCCCTCTTAGCAAACCCACTCTTTGATGTCCCCAAAAGTAATAGCTAGTAGCCATTTAGGCCTATTCTCCAAAATGCACAACTTTGATGGCAAAAGCCTATGACAAGGTTGTTCAAGTTGGGGTTTGGGTTCTTTCTTGGTTTACTTATCCTATGGGAAGATTCAATACTTGATTTTTTATTGCAAATATATTTGATTTCTCTCATTATAAATTATATCTGCTGTATTTAGTTATTCTGTCGTAACACGTTTTTATCACGTCTGCTACATCAGTTGTCCTGCTGTGGTATCTTTACTTTTTGTACTAGTTATTCTGCTATAGCACCTTTTCATTATATGTACCGTGTTAGCTATTATACTAGCTAAACCTTTTCTGCGGAAGCTTTCTTCTTTATTTGTTATTACGTGTTTCACTGTTGATACAAACTAATCATTATCCTGCCATAAGTATATATATATACATATATCTTGTTTCTCATGTTCTGCAAAATATATTTTATATATGTATATGTGAATACATATAAGTATATATACTCATATATGTATGTATATATTTGAGAATATGCTAACCCATTTAAACTAACATTTGTTTGATGGGTATTTTCTTTGGGTTTTAGATTTGTTTATGTGCAGGAGGTAGAAAAGTATTTCTGCAGTAAAAACGAAGAGTAGTCATTCACATTGCAAAAGGCTTTACAGCAAAAAGTTTTAAAGCACGGCAAACAGCCTTAAAAGTACAACAGACAGCTTTATTGCACAGCAGAAGGCTTTACGGCAGAAAGCTATAAAGCACAGCAAACAGCCTTAAAGCATGGCAAATAGCTTTAATACACAGCAGACAACTTCAATACACAGCAAAAAGCTTTATTACACAGCAGGAAGCTTTATTACACAGTAGAAAGTTTTGTTGCATAGTAAAAAAGTCAGTCCTACGGCAGAAACTGGAGAAAAGTTACTTTTATGGCAGAAACTAGAGAAAAGTTCCTTCTGTAGCAGAAACAGAGGACAAGCACCACGTTTTGCCTGCCGTAAGCATGCTCCTGGCAGACGAAACATAGTGTGCGCACAAGCCGGACCAATTTGAGTTCCAGTTGGATCGATCTCAACTCCCTTACTCAGAACACTTGGGCTCAGTACCGCAAGAGGTAGCCCAACCCAATACAATAATATTACCGCAAGTGGCAGCCCAGCAAAACACTAAAAAAGCCCACCACACCATTCATGCAACTCTTCCAGGAGTGATTCTTATGCATAGGGATGTACACAAAGCAGATAAGGACCATAAAAAGAACATTTATACAATTTCCTATCTTCAGACAGCCAAAACCGATGAGTTTTCCTTCATATTTTTTCAGCTTTGTACTTCTCCTCAGGCAATATATCTCTTTCAAGGAACAACAATATAAGATCCATCCAACTCGGCCCTAACTTGATTTGTGTTGACACCCCATTTTGCAACCTACATTTAACCTTATATGGAGGGTAAAATAGTAATTTTGCTTTGGAAATATGCATCTTGATTCTAGCCATTAGATCCTTAATCTCATTTCACCAAAATGATCTTGATGTCATAACAATCAAATTGATTGGTCATAAGCCCTAATTGGACCACCAGATTGAAAGTTATCATCAAATCAAGTTTTAATGGCCAAGATGCACTGTCACAAATAGAGTCCGACTATATGTGATTATGAACAATTGATTTCAATTAGTTATAAGTGTAATCAATTTGAGATCAATAATATGTCATAATT